>OZ010794.1:253843192-253997432 GCA_963932465.1 Maratus speciosus
AAATTCTCTTTCAGCAATTTATACTAATACATGAATACATACTTGAATACTTTTGTACAACCCTGTAGTTTACCTAGAACCTTTTATTACACGCCACTATTTAGTTAAAATTTAATTCAAACTAAGACACTCTTAAAACTGCTAAAATCACATTTCCAGAAATTATAATTTATAGACGGCCATGTATCCAATTCTTTACGTGACCCTGTATATCATTTTATCTATATTCTACAAACATTTCTTAGTAAATCAAATGCAGTTCAGCGAAAAAAAAGCATAACTCATTTAAAAACCACCTTTAAGCGATTTGCGCCCATACCCGGTGACACTTACGAATACTTTTGTGTAGCCCTGTATAGGAATTATAGCATTTATATACACCATATACTATGCATAAATATAGTGAATCATAAAAGCGCATATCATAATTAAAAATGCATTTCCAGCCGTCATCGCTAATGTACAGTACTTCGGATATAATATAGTATCTGAAATATTTTATATAATGTGTCCCTGTAAATGCTATATACGTATTATTCGTATTATACATGAAATTATTTATAGTGTGTAAACCTCAGCGACGTATATCAATTTCATTATCAGACCTGCCAACTGCTACGAAAAAATCGTAGTTGCTACGATTTGGACCTATAAACTACGATGCTACGAAAATCGGTCTTAAACTACGATTTTTTGCAAAAGACACAAACGCATTTTTTGTTTCTAGTTGCGATTTTTATCCCGCGCAGCATTTTCAGACGTGATTCTGCTCCAGAATTTCAAAGTATTCATTTCCGAAAGTTTTAAAAAATTGTCATGAGTCCGAAAGTTCGGACATAAAAAAATACTCATGGGGGGGGGGGGGGGGGGATCTGGGCTGCAAAACAAACTACTTAACATAAAACAATCTTTATGTATATTTACCACGAGTGAATCGTGTTTCTGTAAATATTTATACAGGAATTCCCTTCCTTAGAAACAGGGGTGCCACCTTAAGAATTCCTGGGGGGGGGGGGGTGTGGAGAGATGGTTCTTTGAGGGGCAAGGTTTGAAATAGCGTGCAAAATCGCACGATTTGCACACGGAAAAAAAAGTCCTGCATAATGAAAAATGCTGTGCAGTATTTCCCCCTTCAACTTCTTCCACAGACTATGATTCTTTTGCGAGTATATTTTGAAATTTCTCAAAGTCCGCGAATTTCTTTTCTTTTACGGAATTTTCCCAAATTAATTCGTGGATCGATCGCGGAAAAAAATGAGAATTTCTTCAAGCGATCGTGTAAAAATATCGGGTATTTCGTCAAAGATCTCAGAAACAAATAGTGATTTTCTTCAATTGGTCGTTGAATAAAATCGCTAATTTCGTTAAGAGTTGAGAAAGAAATTGAATTTCGTCAAAAGAGTGCGGAAAAAAAATCACGAATTTCGATAAACTATCGAGGTAAAAATATTGCAAATTTCGTCAAAAGGTCGCGGAAATGAGTAGTGTATTTTGTTAATTAGTCGCGAAAAGATATCGAAAATTTTGCCGATCGGTTGCAATAAAGTATCGCGAATTTCGATAAATGACCGTGTAAAAACGTGAATTTTGTTACAATATCGCAGAAAGAAAATGCTAATTTCGTCAAAAGACGAGTAAGAAAATGCAAATTTCATCGAAAGATCAGTAAGAAAACGCAAATTTCACCGAAAGATTGCGGAAAGAAAACCCTAACTTCATCAAAGGATCGTGGTAAAAAAAAGCAAAATTCGTCAAAGGATCGTGATAAAAAAAATACGAATTTCGTCAAAAGTTCGTGGTAAAAAGTGCGGATTTCAACAAAGAATCGTGATAGAAAAATGTGAATTATGATTGTGTGGGGGGGGGGGGGGGGGGATGTGAATATCCTGAAATGATCACGGGAAAAAAAATTCGAATTTCGTCAAAATTTACTGCGCTAGAAAACTGGAACCAGGCTCCTTTCACAAATGTAAAAAAAAAAAAACGCTTCGAAACGAGAAGAAACTCGTATAAAAATTTTCAGAGGAAGAAATTTACTGTATTGAGTTCAAAGCTTGAAACCTTATTCCTTTCACGAATGTCAAAAGTTGGCTGCGAAACACGAAAACCAACCAACCAACCTCCAGATTAATTTTAATTTTGCGTGCTACGATTTCTCATTTTCAAATGTTGGCAGGTCTGTTCATTATATATGAAACAGATTAACATAATTAAAGTACGCAGCAAACAATTCCCTCCATCCCTATATCATTATGTATTGGAATCCCTTTTTTAGCCCTGTAAATGAATAATAACTATTCTTTGCATCGCATAGTCAACAGAATGCATATTTTAGTGCGCTTCATAAATGCATACCAATATTATTCTATTTGAAAGCGTGCGTAAAATCCTTAAAAATCAATTGAAACGATTTTTTCCCATAGGCCGTAATGTAACGGAATACTTTTGGCTGTCTTGTAAATGAACTAAACATGCTACAAACTTCATTACAAATAGGGACCGTGCTATGGTAAGCGTCAATAACATCCAAAAATTTCAGGGCAATCCGAGCATATTTACTAGAGTTAGAGCGCGGACAGATTGCTAGACGGACAGACGGAGAGACAAACCGAAGTCATAAGCACTTTTCAACTTTGTATCCTATATTATGTATCCTTTATTCTATGAACTTAAAAAATATATATACTAAAGCAGTTTAATCTATAACTTCCTATCAGGCATGAAAAACACTTTATTTCAATGCTTAAATATCATATTTTATTTTTTAGTGCCAATAATTACTTCTATCATAAACGTAGAAAATGAGTTTATTATAGAAGAAAATTTAATAATCGATTCAAAATGTCTAAAATTAAATGTTTGATTAAAATCACAAACAGAAAAAAAAATGCTTACATACAATTTAAAAAAATAAATATACGAATTTGAAAAACACTAAAAATAATAATTAATATTTATAGTTGTACTATTAAACAACAACAAACTACAATAGATGAATTACATGCATTATTAGATTTAACAATATCTCAAAAATCTTTCCATATGTTATAAGGAATTCCTATTATTTTTTAATTTTGACAAATGTTAAATCTGAAAACATTGGTATGAAGATTTAGGATTTTAAAAAATAATTTAAAATATTATTAACACTAAAAGAAAACTCTTTCGAAAGTTTCACTACTGTAATATGTAAAAGTACATTTTCCCAGTATAATGCTAATTTCTAATCTGAAACAATTTCGTAATATCATAATAATCGAATATCTATATAATCTATGAGTGTTAGTAATTAGAAAACAGTAAGATGCCGGAAAAAAACCTCCAAATCATTGTCGCAATACATTTTCAATCTCAAGTAACTGAAAATAGATGTTTTCATTAATTTCCCTATGAATGTAATCATAAATCAGTCTCAGCGCAGCCTTTTTTTTTTTTTTTTTTTTTTTTTTTTTTTTTTTCAAGCGATGACAGATTAAGATATTTTCATTCACCTTATCGAATAGGAAAATTTTGCTTCTGAAAACAATTTTAGATCAGTCTCTTATTAATATAACATAAAACTATTTAACTCATAACACATCAGGAATAAAATATTTAAATTAAATAAGACTTACGTTTATGTTTCTATAATAATATCCGTATATCCTAAATTGGCAGCTGTCATTCTCTTATCTTAAAAAAACTATTGTAGAAGTGGCGAGGCGATGTTCTAAACAGTGACGTAACTTTCTGGCTTCCCGCGTTTTCCTTTATTTTTTTTTTCTGTTGTTATATCTCGCGCAGACGATTTCGGCACAACAGATTTGGAACTTAAATGCGCAATGAGAGTGTCTTTATTTAGAATTTTCCAATGTATTTTACCTTTTCTTTTTACCAGTACCAAATATTTATGTTAAAATGTATTGTAAAGTTTCTTTTTTGTAAATAATAATAATAATAATAATAATAATCATAATTAGAGTTTATTAGATAAAACACTGTTTAAATTTTTAAAATGTGTAAAAATCAATTTAATGTTAATAATGAACCCCAAGCCCCCTCTTTTTAAAGTAAAGTTTGTTTCACACGTTTTCTGTAAAATAAAACAATTTGTAAAATAACTTTTTTTTTTAAAGTCATATCTCTAAAATACAAATTTGAAATACGAAAAATTAATTATATCATAGGTTTTGCATAAATTTTGTGTATTTCTTTTATTTTTGGAAAATGTTAATTTTATTTAAAAAGTCTGAAAGAAGTAGAATTTTTGAAAAAATAGTTACTTAAAATAGTTAAACACTAAACGGAAAAAAATATGACTTGAATGCAAATTATAAAGCAAGAAATGCATATATTACTAAACTCTGAAGACTCTTTCTACGTGCTCATTAAAAGCTGGAGACTTAACTGTAATAGAAATTTTTTAGTTTGAAACCACAGAAGTGTTTCGAATACCACTGGTTGGCAAAAAAATAAAATAAAAATTCCTCCCTGCAAACTTAATAAGTAAAGTGTACAGATTTAATACTCCTAATTCTAAATATGTTATCCAAATTGCTCCAGCACGTACCATTTTTCCGAGAAACACTTTTATAATAATAACAATCAGTGAGGGATTGTTATATTAAATTGCAATGCTAGATAAAATTGAAATCATGAAAAAAGTATACTTTCATTGTCTTAGATATCAAATTGATAAAATATAGCATGAAAATTTAGTTTATTAATTCTTGTATCGTGCACTTTATATATTATGTCCCCCCTCCCTTTCGTAACAGAATTTACCTTTTGCTATACACTAATATATTTTCATTCCTTATGCCGCTGTAACTCGGGACTGTTTAAAATACTGTTTAAAATATTTCTCTTCATTTTCAAAGATTTTAAAAGTTCATATTTTTGTCGCACAACGACTTACAATATGGTGGTTTTTTTGTCACATATGTGACGTGACGTACGTTACATGCAATGACATAACAATGACGTCACAAATTTTTAACTGCTAGAAAAATATAATTTTGCAGTAAATAATATGTTTTGAAGAATTTTCGTAATATTTTAAAGTTTTCTAAGAAGTTCACATCTCAGTCTCAATGTGACATCACTGAGTGGTGGCATTTTGGTCACAGATGTGACGTGACCACAGTGACTTACAGTGACGTCACAACGACGTCACCGTGACCATGCATGCTATGAGGGTGAAGAACAGGTGTAAAAAAGTAAGTAAAGAAAAGAGATTAGTCTGGATTGAAACTAATATGTAGACATAATTATTTAATTAAACAAGATATTTTATTCCTTTTGAAAATAATGTGATGAAGAAGTACAAATTAGATGTTAACTGTTTGCAGAATGAAAGAAATTTTAAATAACAACAACAAAAAAAGCTATATTATATTAATTTTTTATTGGTGAAATTTAAAAAAAAAAAAACTCTGCTACATTGCTTTATAGAAATTATCATTTGAACAAAAAATACATTAGCAGTTTCACTTGATAAAAGAAGTATTTTGTATTTTGTAAAGCGAAATATCTGTATTCTTAAGTTCAAAGTCATCATGTTAAGTAAATATTCTAGAGAAAAATCTTGCCATTTGGGAGACAAAAAAATAAATTCCGTACCAAAAAACAGATTAAAAGATGTAATGAATAAATACTGGTTCGTCAAAAAGTGCGCCTAGGGAAATGATGATAATCATACAAAGAACATTAGTTTAAAAAAATAATTCGCTAAGTGATAAAAGTACATATAACGATAAAAATCTTACGTAAAAAAATTACAAGGGAGATTAAGAAGAACAGGTGTAAAAAAGTAAGTAAAGAAAAGAAATTAGTCTGGATTGAAACAAATATGTATACGTAATTATTTAATTGAACAAGATATTTCATTCTGTTTTCAAATAACGTGATGAAGAAGTAGAAATTAGTTGTATCATTAACTGTCTGAAGTATGGAAAAAGCTTTAAAATAAAAAGCAAGTATGAATTACGTAAAAATGCTTTATATTAAGTTTTTGCATCGAAATTTGAAAAATATGTAAAACGATGAATAGTCAATAAAATTTTTTAAGTTTCTAGATAAATCTTTTATAAAGAAAGGGAAAACAAAGTTTCTACGTCCTGTTATGTTCCAGGTAAAATATCAGTACTTTTTCTGTAAAAAATAAATCTAGTTTACCGCGCGAATTTTCGCCTTATTTAAGCCGAAGAATTTCCTGATAATAAAATTCCAGGACCCGTACGAACCCTGGAAAAGCTTTAAAATAAAAAAATCCCTGCCGGCCCGGCCTACAGGCAGAGGTAGATTTCGAAGTTAAGTATACTAATTTCACCAACAAAAACTAAATCATGATTAGATATAAATCCACTTTAACAGTTTTATCTGTCTGCTTTTGACGAGTTTTTATTTCATTTTTATATAATAACTGGTTTTATCAGAATCATGTTAAGGCGGTATTTAAAAAAATACTTTTCCATGCTCAACAACTCGAAATTTTCTGGCACATTTTCAGATTCATTTTTAATAGAAAAAATACGAAACTTGCTGACGTGATTTTTGAAAAGTTTTATAAGCGACATGTGTTTTTATTTTTCTTTCAATTAATTGAAACTTGATTTATAAACAATTATTTTCTCAGTAGGGCAATATTTTTCGTTTCTAACACAATCGCTTCGGGAAATTCTGTTCAAAATGCCCACTTTGACATCATTTTTTGAAATATATTCTGCCTCTATCAAAAAATCGATCATTACGGTACATTATATAGTTTCTGAAGAAGAGAATCTATCAATTGGACGCGTTTGAGAGCAAAAATTAACTTAAAAATGAGTAAGAAAATCAGCAGTTTGGATTTCAATACATTCTTAATAAGATGATTTTTTTCTTCAACCGCTATGTAGTTTTAATTTGTTTTTGTTGTAAGAATTGGTCCTATCAAAAGCTTGTCTATATAAATGTTGAAGACAATATTAAGAAGATATATGATAAATTCATGGGGATTTTATATCTTGTGAATTGACGGAGTTATAGAAGTTTTTCTTCTTCACCCCCCCCCCCCTTTTTACTTTCTTCTATCTTTACAAGAAAGTATTGCATTCGTGAAAATTTTCGACTTTCGGTTTTCGACGGATTTACACGTTTTAGAGGTCAGGGATTCCGAAAAACATGTTTTTACAAAATGTCTGTCTGTGAATCTGTGCATCTGTGAGTCTGTCTGTCTGTCATATTAATTTTTGTAACTTTTAATAAAGTTTATCTAAAGATGGCTACTAAATTATCCCATTTTTACATTCATCTACCTAGACTGTGTGTCTGTGTGTGACCCAAATTTTGTGGGCGCTCTATCTCAAGAACTAATGCACAGAATTTAATAAAAATTTATATTCAGTTAGCCCCAGATATAAATTGGTGCTGATTAGTTTTTGGTGTAAATCGCTCAACAGGTGGCAAAAAGGCCAGCAAAAAGGCTGCTATGCAGCCTTTTTCACGATTTCCGCAATAGCTCAGTCTCCACAACTAATGCACGGATTTTCCCCAAACTTCAGATTCAGTTAGTCCTTGACATGAATTGAAGTTTTGTACATTTTGGTGTAAATCGCTCAACAGGTGGCGCTGCTATACTGCATTTTTATGATTTCCGCAATAGCTCTATCTCAACAACTAATGCTTGGATTTTCATCAAACTTCAGATTCAAGTAGATTTGATATGAATTAGTGCAGTTTGTGTTTTGGTGCAAATCGCTCAAAAGGTGGCGCTGCTATGCTGCACTTTTCAGAATTTCCATTATAGTTGTATCTCAAGAACTAATGCAATAATTTTCACCAAACTTCAGAATCAGTTAATCCTTGACATGAATTGACATTTTGTACATTTTGGTGTAAATCGCTCAACAGGTGGCGCTGCTATGCTGTATTTTTCAGAATTTCCACTATAGGTGTATCTCAAGAACTAATGCACGAATCTTCATCAAATTTTAGAATCAGTTAGTCCTTGACATGATTTGACATTTTATACGGTTTGGTGTAAATCGCTCAATAGGTGGCGCTGCTTCTGTCTTTGTGATTTCCGCAATAGCTCTATCTCAAGAACTAATGCTTAGATTTTCAACGAACTTCAGATCCATGTATACCTGGATATCAATTATTCCTGTTTATGTATTGGTGTAAATCACTCAACAGGTGGCGCTGCTAAGCTACATTTTTCAGAATTTCCGCTATAGCTCTATCTGAAGAACTAAGGCACGAATTTTTATCAAACTTCAAATTCAGATACACTTTGATATGAATTGGTGCTAAATTGATGTAATGTCTTGTACTGTTTAAATGATTTAATTGACGTGATTTTTTAGTTGGTAAACGATTAATGTCCTTACCTTCTTATGGATTACCAGTCTGTACGCAAGAGAAATCGATAAGATTTTGTTGACGGAAAAATATAAATATAAGCAACAAATTACTAACCACTTTTGGAAAAGGTGGAGAAATGAATATTTGTTAGAACTTATATCTGCTTTTCAAGTGAAAAACATAAATTCATCGCCTCAGTTCAAAGTTAACGATATAGTGATAATTCATGGTGAAAAGCTCCCAAAACATATGTGGAAGTGTGGTCGTGTTAAAGAACTCATATTTGGTCGTGACTCTAAAATAAGATCATGTGTATTACACACTGCAAAAGGCGATCTTAAACGACCTGTCCAACTCTTATGTAATCTTGAATTGGACTTAGTGGACTAAAAACTCTGACACTAAAAAAAAACTATTCATGACATTTTAATTTCTTTTGTTACTCATATTTACCTTTATTATTGTTTAATTTTCATACAATTCATGTGTTTTATTTTCTTTCTTAGATTGCAGCATTCTTATTATTTTTCTTGTAAATCGGTAGCTGTAGTTTCTTCTCACGGACTGTCGAAAGAAAACGCTTAGCGTTTTAAATATATAGATTGTTGAAAGACGTTTGCCAAAACAAATTCAGAAAGGTAATTTTCGCTTTCTTAAACTAGCAAAATTTCTGCCAATAAATAAGGCAATTTTTTAAGTTCTAAAATAGTGGTGGCAAAGTAATTTATTTAAGCATGAGCAATTATTTTGGCCGTTGCGTGAACGCAACACCAGCGTGTAATGGGTTAGTGATAATCACTTTCCATGAAGTGTTGGATATTGATTTAATCAAATGTAAATTACATATACAGCTAGTTGAAGAAGTTCCTAAAAATCTGAAGACAAAATTTATTTCTAAATTCCCATTCAGATTAGTTTCTTACTTACACAAAACGAAATCCTAAAAAGAAATAATCGTAACAATAAAATATATGGTTTTAAAAATATTAGCTTAGAAAAAAATATAGTCTATGAAGAAAAATAGCAATGTCTCTTTTTAAGTTCTTAAGGTGCTGTTATCTATTTTACAGCTCTTTTCATTTCTCTTTCTTCAATAAAATAAGATTTCAACAGATGGGTTTTAAATGTTATTTTTCCCAAAAGACTTTCTGGAGTTAAATTTCTTTTATTATACCATCATATGATTTTGGAAAAAATAAATTTCGAAGCTCGAATGTGTCAGAGAAATATATCTAAATAATTTCGAACGAGTATACTTATACTTGATTCTTGTTTTTTAGGCATGAGAGTAGATTTTTCCGTACTTTTTGTGTTAAACTTATTTTAATGTGATTTGCTGTTATTCTTCAAAATAAAAAAGTTCGTACTACAAATATTTTTAACAGTTTATTTTCCATTTAGCATTTGCAAAGAACCTTATCATATATGAAATTTAGGTAAATAAGTAGATAGATATCAGATAGATAGGTACAAAATTATTAACAAAGTTTCGAGGATACAGGATGAACTTACGGTGCGACGACATTTTGCGTGGAAAATTATCAAGGATAAAATAAGGACGAATACAAATACAACCGTCTAAAAAGCGCGAAGGAAGAAATCCGATTACCGGAGAGGGAAACTTCTAGCGGTAACTTTTAAAAGAAATTTTCGTCTTATTTTAAACTCTTATTCCAGCAAAATTTACTATCTTAAAAAAATCTCAGATGAAAAGTTGAAAAGATATGAAATTAGTCCCACTTTACTTCAACGAACTTTCTAAAAATTAAACCTCCTACAAAATACTGAATGTTCGCTTAATCCAGTGTTGCCAGTGGGCTACTTTTCTAAAATTCAGATTTCTTGATTGGCACCACTTTTCTGAAATGGTAAAATTCCTCTTGTTTTTGCCTTAATTAATATGCCGTTAAATAACGCGAATTTTACCATTTCAAAAAACTGGTGCCAATCAAGAAATCTGGATTTTAAAAAAGTAGCCCACTGGCCATACTGGCTTAATCATCAAGCTTCATGTTGAAACAGACGCTTAATCATCAAGCTTCGTGTTGAAATAGACGCTTAATCATCAAGCTTCGTTGCAAAAAAAAGCCCCGCAATGCTATCGTTACCAACAATGTTTTCATGTCGCTATAAGCTGCCACATTAGGCCTAAATCTCTGTGACATGGAGGTGATCATTTAGCTGAAGAATGTAATGTAAAAACTACCCAACCTGACGCGCCTAAAACCCGGCCCGACATTCTGCAATTGAGGCCTGCTACAACAATTCAACTACAAAGTCTGCTCGAAATTTCCGGTAAAAACTCAATTCCGAAAAGCTACGCAAAAGTCACTGCTACTCCCGAAAATCCCCCAGCGGAAAATAAAAAAAAAAAAAAAAAACAGCCAAATGTACAAGCCACCCCCACACCCCGCAACTCAGCAGCTTTATGAGTTGCACGAATTCTCTATCTCTATACCTACGATAGCTCAGATTCTCATGAAAATAAAAGATGAACTACAAGCATATTTGCCAACCTCCGGCTTTTTCCATATAAGAGAAAAATACTTCTAACCAGAAAATTTTTTTAATCAAATGTGTCTTTCTTCTTTGTGTTAGTCATTTGAAATCTACTTCATTTTGTTTGTTAAATAAATTTCTGGTTCGAAGCATGTTTTTTTTTTTTTTTGTTTTGTTCTAAAAAAGCCGGAGGTTGGCATGTATGACTACAAGTTAGCTCCTTTGGCGAAATTCCAACTAAATTCTACAGTATCCCAGAACATATTCAAAGCAAAAAATTTCCGATTTCCATTGCCGACAATATTAACCTTGGGGTGTGTACGTTTACTTAGTTTATTACGAATGGTTTATGGTAAACAGTAGTGTGAAAAATGTTATATTGCCCTTCCTTGATGTTATGGTTTTACACGAAAATAACTTGTTTCACATTACTGTTTACCGTAAACCATTCGTAGTATTTTTACCCCCACATCGCTTTTCATCCCATCCACCTAATCAAAAGTTGGTTGCCGGTTATGTCTATCGGGCTTTAAATATTTGGTCTTCTGACAGTTTACTAAAAACAGAATTAGATTACATTAAATCCATTGCCATTGATCGAGGTTTTAAAGCTGAAATCGTCGATTGCATTCATAATAAACTAAGTAAACGTACTCACCCCAAGGTTAATAATGTCGGCAATGAAAATTTAATTATTCTTCCATATTTTCCGAAAATAAGCCATCAAATTTCTAAAATCTTGAGAAAATTTGGCTTTAAGGTAGTTTATACGCCTTTTAACAAAATTCAATTCACAAATCTGAAACAAACAATTGATAGTTTTTCAAATTAGGGTATTTACAGGATATCTTGCGAATGCAAAAAAATGCATCAAACGAAGCGAGCCTTTAAGATCCGCTTGAGGGAGCATAAAACTTGTGTTAAAAATTGTAATATCAAACATTCCGTTATTGCCAACCACTGCTGGCCAACAACCATAATTTTAAATTTTCCGAAGGCTCCATAATACAGAAATGCTCATCAATTTACGATCTTGACTTCTGGGAAGGTTATTATTTATGGAAAAATTCAAATAGTTTAGTTAACGATTTATCCAGCACGCCTAATTTTTCAAAGATATGGTTTATTTTTCTATAATTCGTTCTCTTCACTCCCCACCCCTTTTTTTTCCCTCTCAGTTTCAACTCTTCCGGAGCAATTGGGCGATTTTGATTGGTCTCCCTGTGTGTGCGCGTGAGATACAAAATATTGAATGTTCGCTTAATCCAGTGTTGCCAGTGGGCTACTTTTCTAAAATTCAGATTTCTTGATTGGCACCACTTTTCTGAGATGGTAAAATTCCTCTTGTTTTGCCTTAATTAATATGCCGTTAAATAAGGCGAATTTTACTATTTCAAAAAACTGGTCACAATCAAGAAATCTGGATTTTAAAAAAGTAGCCCACTGGCCACACTGGCTTAATCATCAAGCTTCATGTTGAAACAGACGCTTAATCATCAAGCTTCGTGTTGAAATAGACGCTTAATCATCAAGCTTCGTCGCAAAAAAAATGCCCCGCAATGCTATCGTTACCAGCAATGTTTTCGTGTCGCTATAAGCTGCCACATGAGCCCTAAATCTGTGTGACATGGAGATGATCATTTAGCTGAAGAATGTAATGTAAAAACTACCAACCTGACGCGTCTAAAGCTGCTATCAGATTCACCAACTTTTCGAGCAACCAACTTTTCAGCCGATTTTAACCCCAACATTTTCCTGTTCAAAGAGAGAAAAAGGTTAAAACTGTCGTTGTTAAAGTTGGAGGAAAACCAGTATTACTAGTACCAGCCGTTAATATTTATCGCCTATTCGTATCAATCGCTTACCTCCGATTGGCTGAAACGTTGAAAGTTGGAGTTAAAAGTTGCGGCTAGCCCAGACTTTTTAGAGCTGTGGATAAAAAGTTAGGGATATTGCTGTTTGCTATCACACAGGGTGTTGAGACAATATTTTTGCGAAAAGTTGGAGGAAATCACGAGTTGACGCAAAAATTGTTCGAAAAGTTGGTGAATCTGACAGCAGCTTAAAACCCGGCCCGACATGCTGCAATTGAAGGCTACAACAATCCAACTACAAAGTATGCTCGAAATTTCCGGTAACACTCAATTCCGAAAGAGCTACGCAAAAGTCACTGCTACTCCCGAAAATCCCCCAGCGGAAAATAAAATTAAAAAAACAGCCAAATGTACAAGCCACCCGCACACCCCGCAACTCAGCAGCTTTATGAGATGCACGAATTCTCTATCTCTATACATACGATAGCTGAGATTCTCATGAAAATAAAAGATGAACTACAAGCGTATTTGCCAACCTCCGGCTTTTTCCATATAAGAAAAACATACTTCTAACCAGAAAATTTGTTTAATAAAATGTGTCTTTCTTCTTTATGGTAGTCATTTGAAATCTACTTCATTTCGTCTGTTAAATAAATTTCTGGTTCGAAGCATGTTTTTTTTTTTTTTTTTTTTTTTTTTTTTTGTTCTAAAAAAGCCGGAGGTTGGCATGTATGACTACAAGTTAGTTCCTTTGGCGAAATTCCAACTAAATTCTACAGTGTCCCAGAACATATTCAAAGCAAAAAAAATCCGAGGCAGGAACAAGAAATTATGATTAATTTTAAAGAAGATAGAATAATAAAGAAATTATCAAATTACAAAAATTAGTAATTATGGAGTCATAGAAGCTAATGACGCTTTTAACAATACGTAATTGTACACCATTCCAAAAGTTTTGTATAGTATACTCTATACTCAGAATAACGTGAGCCCACTTCTGTAGAACTTTGGAACAGCCCGACAGCATAACCTCATCTCCCTTTTTCACTTTGAAGCCTGGATCAGTCCATCTTGTATAAAGGACTTAGCCTTTGACTTTTATCTTTTTTAACTCTGATGATGAGCATGATATGTTTGAAAGTGCTAGGTCCTTTCTAAATGTACTGTATTGTGAATAAAAAAAACTAATTTGAATATTGTTTGTGTTTACAATTTTTTAAAAAGGATCCCTTTTCAAAATTATATGCCTTTCGTGATCACTGGCAAATTGTATTACTAAATCAACATCGAGGAGTTTTAGATCTTCTTTTGTCTTCTATGTACTTGGACTTGGGCGAGATCTTGAGAGGAGTACCAGGAATCAGACAATCCACACCTCCGGTAATAGCATATGGATAGAAACATTCAAAACCATAGCCAATGCCCAGAAAATCTACTCAAAATTATTTAATGTTATATTATTTAAAATGTATGGTCACATAAAGTATCTTTTCTTTAAAGATTATCCGGTTTTGTAGGTTTTCGACTGTTTGTAAACTGTGTAATCAATCCACCAGCTAAACTAGTGCTTTACTTTACTTTTATCTATTTACATTTTTAGTCCAAATTTCACTTTCCTTGACTCCATATCAGTGCATTTGACACGTTCACGCCGGCGCGGTGGGTCACACTTGGCTGTCTCAGAGTTGTGAAGCCTCCGGCTTTTTGAACACTACTATTATTTTAGAGAAAATGTTGTTCCTTTAAATCGCCCAATTGTTCTAATTAAATAAAACAACATTTTCTGTATTAAAATACTGGTATCCAAACAGCCGGAGACTTGGCAGCTCCGAGACAGTCGAGTGTGACCCACCGCGTCGGCGTGAACGTGTTAATCGACTATTTCATATACTCTCTTCTTATTCCGCAGCTATTCCAGGTGTGAGGGGCCCATATGGTCTTATCATGGTCTCATTATCAAAAAGAGTGCAAAAATTATAAATATAATGTTGCGAAAACGCAACGTTAGTCTTTATTGGGTTAAATTAATCATGTATATGGTATCGTTCTCTCTATTTTCTGTGTCTGCACATTTTTTGTTTTCATGTTGCCATTCGTCATTTGCTTTTTTTTAATGCGATAGGTCTTATTTATTTTTGTTAACCATTTTTAGCTCTCAGGCTTGCAACGTTAGTCTTTATTGGGTTAAATTAATTATGTGTATGGTATCGTTCTCTCTATTTTCTGTGTCTACACATTTTTTGTTTTCATATTGCCATTCGTCATTTGCTTTTTTTTTAATGCGATAGGTCTTATTTATTTTTGCTAACCTTTTTTATCTCACAGGTTATCAAAGCCTGAGAGCTAATGCGCCCGCAGGTTCTCCATGTACGTACGTATGTATGCACGATGATTCTTGATAGAACTATCCGGTTTGTTTAAAATTTTGTAAATGCATTTGTAAATTCTGATAAGGCTCTATCCTGATTAGTTTTGGGGTTCATTGGTTAAGTACAAAGAGGGAATTGGTAGGCTAATCTGCCCTTAATTTAACTAAATGGATTGCTCATGCAGAATTATCCGATTTGCTTCAAATTTGATATACCGGTTTATTCTGATAAGGCGCTTCCCTGATTAGATTTGGAGGTTCATTGGTTAAGTATAAAGGGGAAGAACGGGGGCTAATTCCCCTCCCCTTAATTTGTTTACCGCTTTGCTCAAAAAGAGTGGTTCTATTTTATGAATAATAAAGATAAATAAGAGTATAATATACAATTAGTGTGAATAGCCTGTGAGCTCAATGCCATCAGTTTAACTGGGCATTTTTCTTTTCTTTTTTTTTTTTTTTTTTTTTTTGTTAATCATTTGCTATTTATATTCCGACATATCTCTTGACCTTTTTATTTTTTATGCATTTTTTTTTCGACATTTGACTGTTTCCATTTATATTTGATCATATATATATATTATTTTTTTTTTGGAAAGGTGTCTGTTTGCAAATGGTCCTGCTACAATATCATTAGAATATAAAGATTACATTTTTCTGGTTACCGCCGGAGTAAAAACGTACCACTTAATACCACTTAAACGTACCACGTAAAACTTTCACTAGTAAAAACGAATAGAATATTTTGCCTTATTTATGACAGAAATTCTTAATAGAAAGAGGCGTTTACATGAAGCATTATTCTATTCAAATTTACTGGTGGGAGTTTCTCCGGAAATAATCGGGCTTTGTTTGTTTGTATGTCTGTGTTCATGCTTTTTTTTTAACTTTAAAGGCTTTAACTTTTGTAAGAAGTGACCAATAATCACGAAATTTTAATATACACAGCACTACTTTAGGTTTTTAAAATGGTTGTCGGATCGTGCATAACGGGGAAATTTCAAAAATTTGAATATATCTTTGTCTGATGCGCGATAAAATGAGCGATATTGCCAAAAATAAGATTAAGAATGAAAGTAGATTACACTCCTGCAAATGTGTACTATATTTTATATTACGTTTTGTAGAAATTTTATAAAATGTTTTTGATATTATATCGTTTTGTAGAAAACAGTTCTCATTAATTTGTGTAAAAATATTAATAATATTTTTTAAATGTTTGAGATAAACACAAAAAAAAAGAAAAGAAAGATAAAGCAGATATGTACCAGGAAATGTCCAGTTACATGCAATTTGCTTGAAAAAAAATAAAACAAAGGACAACAATAACTGAAATGAAATAAACACGTATGCCTGAATCTTGTTTTATCTCTGAGATAATATTTCTCAGTTGAAAAGAGTCGATATACAGTAACTTAATATACTTCTTCGAATATCGACTGTTTCTCCACAGGATTTAAATATATATATATATATATATATATATATATATTTGTGTGTGTGTGTGTTTATATATATATATAAGAAGATTCCAAATTCCATTTTCTCTTCAGAAAAAAAAACAAAAAAAAAAAAAAAACAGAATCTGTTTTTGAAACGATACATGAAAAAATCCTTTTAAACCTCTAAGATAGATTTTTTTTCACGGAATCTATATTTACTCTTTAAATGTACAGTCGTTCAAAAAAAGTAAACACCCCCCTACTAATTCTGTAACTAATTATAATAGATGAAAGATACATACATACATAAAAGACAAATTACATTTTCATATTTTTATTAATATCTCCTGAAATTATAATCCTAATTTGATAATTCCTTGTGTGGTTATAATACTAAAAAACCCAAACATTAATGCATTGAATTTGTAATTTTAAAGCTATTATAATATGAATTATAAAATGAAATTAATATTCGAAAAAAATATGAATTGCAACCTACAATGTTTTTGATAGATTTATATTTATTATGGCCTGATTTATGCGAATTTCCAATTTGAAAAATTTCTTCCAAGTAGTTTTCGAATTATGATTTAAAAACGTCACAATGACGGTTTAATTATGGTCTATGATGTGCAGTAAAGCATAATTTGGAAAAAATATATTTTACTCATTTTATTGAAATTTTTCGGTTGGCAACAGTTGATGTTAAGCGAGTGAAAGTGACAATGAAGTGAAATAGTCATTCTCTAGCATTCCAACAATCGGGTACCGAACTTCAATTTGGATAAAACCCCTGAAATATACTCATTTTAAAATAAGAAATTTCTCTGAAACTAATCGTACGAATTTCATGACAATTTGATTTTAGGCTAATTCAGGGGTCGTACTTGTCCTGAAAATTCAAGAACAGGAAATTCTTCCGCACCAGTATATTCTTATAGAATATATCTTCTTAAATAAGGCGATATTTCGCACGTTTGACCTAGATTCGTTTTTCCTTTAAAAAGAAAATACTGATATTTGCCCTGAAAAATTCCCTGAAGCGTATGACCCCTGCTAATTGAAGGGTGTAGAATTTATTTATGGTGCCAAACTTGGATATTGCTATTGAAAGAACAAACGTTTGGGTTCGTTTTGATATGTAGAAGGCCCCCTAAGTAAATTTTATATACATCATTTAAAAGTAGACTTTATTTCCAACCATTTGGTACCAGTAACTTTTTCTACAATAATTTGTTGTGGAGTTAGTAGGGAGTGTTTATTTTTTTTCCCACGATTATACAATCGTAAAGCAAAAGAAAGAGAAAGAGAACACCCATACTTTTTAATTTCCAAATTGTTGCTTAGAGGTACCGCTCAGTTCAGAATTCTGTCTACTTTCCGACTATAAATACAACTTTTTAAATAGCGGTGTTCTCTTCAGGGTGTATCAGGAATGATCGTTCAATTTTTGTGAGGAGGAAGAAAATAACAAAAGGAGACAATTTCTTATAGGAAAGTACTGGCGCAAAGGAACGCATGAAGTTGTAGAGGTTACTGTGTATCCATTGGGTTGTCCGAAAAGTTCGTGCCAATTTTGAAGGAAAATTGAAATGCAGAAGATTTAAATTTTAGTACACATTATTAAAATACTAGGTGCCATTCTGCTCTACAACCTTCTTCCATCTGTCTAGAAATCTCATAATGCCTTCTTTCCAAAACATTTGTGGTTTGATGGTTGTCAATTTTGTTAGGGTCAATTTTGATTGGCGGAGAGAATTTTTGAGAAAAAGAAACAAAGAGGTCGGGTGGATAAATGTCCGGAAAGTAGGGAGGAAGGGTCAGAATGTTTCAAATGAATGCAAGCAGTTTGTTTCTGACAGTCAAAATTTGTCCAAAAAGTTTGTTTCTCAACACACGTGAAATTTTTAAATTCGTCTCGCACCACTTTTCGAAAATAAAACTTTTTCACATATACTTTGACAACAATATAACTTATCGCTATAAAATGTAATTTTTTAAAACAGTGGTACAAATAGAATATAAAAATAGTTACCATTGGGCGCACAAACTTTCCGGGCAACCCAATAAAATTTCTTCTCCCGCGCAGAGTTCCTGACAAGTCCAGCCGCTCGTCAATCGACAAAAAGACTTTGAAAAAGTAACCTGAACCATTATACGGCAAATGAATATGCAGATATGCATCTAATTTACGGTGAGCTAGGGGAAAGTGGTCAGAAAGCTGCGCAAATGTATGCAGAATGCTGTGAGATAGCTTCCTCCATTGGAATTCTCCATATCGATCGGTTGCCTCTTCTATCCTGACATGTACTGGTAATCGATTCAATTTCGCATAGTTGTTGATGAAAACGTGCAAACATTTGATCCTGAGGTTGATACCAGTTGGAATAGCAATCTGCATACATTTGCGGAATTCTTCGACTGTTCTCCCCTGTTACATGTATGTCTGCATATTCATTTAACGTATAATGATTCATGTTACTTCTGCAAAGTCACACTACCGAATGATTACCGGCTGGACTTCTCAGAGAGCTTCGTGTGTGAAAATAACTTGCAGATACACAGCACTCTCTACAACGGCATGCTTTCGCTTGTGCCCATACTTTCCTGTGTGAAATTATCTTCTTTTGCTATTTTCTACCTCCCCACCAAATTTGAACGATCATTCCTGATACATCCTGTGTATTTGAAGTTGTACGTGGTAGATTTGTACAAAAATATACAAGAAAAATAATACTCTTTGTAAGATGTAACAAAATTTGCAAGAAAAATAGAGAAAGGGTATTTAAAAAGGGATCATTTTGAAGTCCTTTATGCAATATAAACCAGTCTTGATTGAAATATTAAAAAAAATTAAAATATATTAAATATTTGCTGTAGGTTTATAAGATAATTTATGTAACTGTTATTCTACACTTATTATTTCTTATTTATCTTAATTGATTGGGAATTACTAATTTATAATTAAAATTCCGCCTGTTACATGCATTCAGAATATTTATTCGAACTAGAAATTTCTTAAAGATAAACTAAGTATATAAACCAGGCATAATAAGTTGAATTTCAATGCTCGTCATTTTTCCTGGGGCTCTAGAAGCTCCTCTGTTGCTGGTATTAGGATTCGCTGGTGAACAGATCAAACTCATGCGCAAATTATTGCCCCCACTGAGTCCGCCCGCCATGATTCCCATTCTGTTACTGTTTTTGCTATCACCCACAATTTCCCGTTCCCGCATACTATTCAGTCGGTGAACGATTGTCTCAATTGCCTTCTGATCATTTATCGGTTGTGCTCAAATTTGACGTGGGTAACTACCATCTTGACGTTTCCACAGACCTTTTCGGCCGATTGGGAGAAACTTTACTCATACTCTCATCAATACTGGGCAGCCCCCCCCCCCACCGAGATTTACTCTGCCGATGACGTAATGGCTTCATTTAATGCAATTGGAAAACTCTTCACAATGGGTTTAACACTAGAAAAACCGAGAATTTTACTCAAATTTTAGAAACATATTTCACACCAGAATTTTTATTTTAAATTATTAACTTATTCATTTAACTATTTTTCTTTGTATCTTTTAAACTAGTTTTATAAAAAAAATTCTGGTTCAAACCGGGATATATTCATTTGGTAGCAGTCAAAATGACTGCTCGGGGGCTTTCTACAGTGTTGCCAGTGGGCTACTTTTTTTAAATTCAGATTTCTTGCTTGCCACCACTATTTTGAAACGGTAAAATTACCTTTGTTTTCGCCTTAATTGATATGTCATTAAATAAAGCCGCATTTTACCATTTCAAAAAAGTGGTGCCAATCAAGAATCTGAATTTTAAAAAAGTAGCCCATCTGGCAACACTGGCTTTCTAATGTTAAAAAAGTCGCGAAACCATGGCAGAAAGTAATTTATTGCTTTCGACTACCTGAGCACATCAGGAACTTAAAAAGAGGCAGAAATAATTTAAGACGGGGCTGGAAGACACCAGGGACCCCCTTCTTAAACCCCAGCTTAATCGCATCAATCATCAGATTAGTGCTGCAATCAAGGAGTTTAGTATTTCACGCTGGAACACCTACGTTGAGTCTTTATCCTCTTCTGACAACAAAATCTGGTCGGCGACGGCCCGCATTCATAGGACACGATCACACATCTCTTCCCTTAACGACCCCAATGGAGTGGCCTATAACAACTCTGACAAGGCTGAGCTCATTGCTGACAGTCTTAGAAATCAGTTTTAATCGTGATGTCTTCAATCCTAGGATGACTGACATAGTCAGTTCCAAAGTTAAAGAGTTTCTTAACACAAATCGCAATAATATTCTCACTCCTGCAACCTCATCAGAGGCTGTAGCTTATATTGGGAATCTTAAAAAGAATAAATCGCCTGGCCTCGATTGCATTTCTAAAATATGCTTATGTATCTATCTATAAACTTTATAATTTTCCTAACTTTTCCTATAAATACCATGCTTAATCTCCATATGTTTTCCGTCTGCTGGAAGTGAACGCTGGTCGTACTAATCCCAAAACCTGCGTAGGACCGCCACGCTCCTTTTAACTTTCATCCTATTTCTTTACTTTTCTGTATCTCAAATGTCTATGAATACATACTAGCAAACCATCTGAAGGAGTTCATTACCACCAATTCGATAATTATTCCAGAGCATTATGTGTTTCAACCCAAATTCTCTACTCAACATCAGCTTTGGAGAATAACTGAATTCGTTCATGAAGGTTTCCTTAACCCTTTCCGGCACAGGCAATTTTTGTTGTAAAATGATAATATGATTGACTGACACCGGAATTTTAAAACGACTTTTTTAGAAATTGAAAGCATGTTACTTTTAATGTTCATTGCAAAAGCAAAATTTTACTAAAATATTCTTGGTGCCGTTCGTAAGTTTGGAATTAAAATTAGGTATCCCGACCCGGGCACAGTGTGCCGGAAAGTGTTAAAAGACAAAAAACAGGTGTTGTATTCATAGGCATTGCTAAAACCTTTGATAGAGTGTGGCATGAAACTCGAATCTATAAACGTATTCTTCTTAAAGTGCCTCCGCAACTTATTCTCATAATTTATAAATGTCTTTAAAATAGTTCTTCCTCTGTTAGAGTGCATCATTCTATTTCTCCTTTTCGCAATATCGAGGCAGGAGTACCTCAAGGAGTACCAAAATTAAGCACCTGGCTTTTCAACATTTATATTAACGATATACCAAAGATTCCCCGCATCTTTTTAGCGTTATATGCGGATGACACGGCCATGCATTTCAGAAATATCTCACTACACATTGTGATTAAACAACTCCAGTCCTATCTTCAGGCTCTTTCTATCTGGCTCAGAAAAATCAAAGTTAATGCTCCAAAAAGTGCCGCCATCATTTTCTCAAAAACATCTATCACTCCAGACAATAATCTTACTCTTAATAATGAAGAAATACCCTGGGTCAACGTACAGTGTTCCCAGTGGGCTACATTTTTAAATTCAGATTTCTTGATTGGCACTATTAAAACTCGCCTTATTTAATGACATATTAATTAAGGCGAAAACAAGGGGAATTTTACCATTTCAGAAAAGTGGTGCCAATCAAGAAATCTGAATTTTAAAAAAATAGCCCACTGGTAACACTGTCAACTTATAGAAATATCTTTGAATTTACCTAGATTCAAAATTAAACTGGACTCGACAGATTTGTAACGCACGTTACAAATCTGTCGTCAGATTCGTCCTACCACTATATTTAATTAAAAATATTTGTCTTATGTAATGTCAAAAGATTATTTTAGAATTAGCTGGAAATACTTTTTTGTCAACTGTAGAACGCTCAGCACCACTAAAATTTTATAGTAATCATTGCTTATCTATCATCAAATCTCTGCGATTCAAGAAGTCGGTTATTTCTTTAAAACTTTAGTAGTATCCGTCGTGCCACAGTTGGACATCCCTGATCTAACCCTTAATATGAGTATAAAAAAACGTATTTCTAAAAGAAAACTTCATGCAGCACAGGGTTAACTTTGTCTGCGTTTTTTTTTTTTTTTTTTTTTTTTTTTGCTATTAGGGATTACGAGTTGTTGACACATTGATGAGTCTATGTAGCATAATTTCCAACTCCCAACGATTTTTTCAATACCAGTAAATTCTTACAAACCCTGTAACCTTTAAACTTTAGTCTTTATTTAATTTGCAGAAATTATGCGATTACATAAAATAAGTGTTTTTGCATAAAAATACTGGTATTAAAAATATCGGGAGGTTTGCAACTATGATGTAGTTTTATCTCATTATTATATTCTTATGTAAACGAGTATTGAAAATGAACCAATGTACCTATGTTCTCTGTCCGATTTCCTCAAACAGTAACATTTTACTAATGAATTTTTACATCGTTGATTTTGAACTTTAAATTCTGTCACTACTTACCTTTTCAAAATAATAAGAAAACTTTTTTATTAAGTCGTAACATTAATACATTCTTTTGGTTCTGGCAATTTATTTTTTGTGTAATTATATGATCTCTAGAAAACAATGCAACAGTTTTTTTTAGATCTTCTAATCCGTTGAGTCAGTAATGTTATTTAAACGTCTAAAAAATCGCAAATGCAACTACATATAAGAACATAACGAAAGTATTAAATTATCACATTACTCTCAATCGGAATAAATTAATTAATTTTATGTATATATTTCTTTGTATGTATTATATGTATATATTATTTATGTTTATATATAGTCAAGGCTCGACTGCTTTCTGTTCTTTACCTACTTTTTGTCACACCTCTTCTTCAGAATCTCCCTTGGATATTTTTAACGTATATTTCCTACATATTTTTTAAAGCGAATTTTCTTTTTATGCTTATCATCATTTCTCTCCTTCGCTTTTTAATGGGCCTATCTTTCTTGTCCTGACTTGTTTAGATCTGCCTATTATTTCTAAATTACATACTTTTTTTTTCAGATGGCAACATCTTTTTACTGCAGTTTTAATTTACATATCCATATTGAACTTAAAAATCCAAACATTAAGAAAGAAGAAAAAAAAATTCTATTAATTCATAGTGATATTTATACATTTTTTCAGCATGTTTATACGATTAAAAAAACCAATGTGACAGTGTAATTTTTTACCATAATACAGTCCAGTGATTTAGTAATTTTACTTACATTTCTGGAGAAAAGAATGCATACTATATCAAGGGTGGCCAACTGTGGCACGCTCAACACCACTAAAATTCTATACAGGGTTCCTACACTTTATCTGACATACCGGTATTTTTATACAGAAAAACTCGAATTATGTAATTGCGCGATTGCAAAATACGAGTTTTTCTCTAAGTAAATACTGATGTTTATCTGACCTAAAGTCAGGGAAATTCCCTGACGTGTAGGAACCCTGTTATAGTAATCATTGCCTTATCTAATCATGAAATCTCTGTGAATCAAGAAGTCAGTTATTTCTTTTAAAATTTAGTGGTATCCGGCGTGCCACAATTGGCCACGCCTGTATATGAAGAGCCATTACATTATGACCACCTGTTTAATACGAAGTATTTCCTTTCACCCTCAAAACCTTCACGAGATACCTTTCACCCTCAAAACCGTCAACACCCGAAGTGATATCAACTCGACAAAGTTCTAATGAGTCGTTTGAGGTATCTGGTACCAAGCGCTCACCAACTGGTCCTGTAATTCCCGCACATTTCGAGGTGGTAACGCGGCAGTACGAATTTCCAGGTCGAACCACAAATGTTCTATTGGATTCATATCAGTTGAATTTGGAGGCCAGGACATGATTTGAAACTCACTAGAATGCTCCTCGAACCAATCCCTGATGATTTGACCCGTATAACATGGTGCATTTTCCTATTGGTAAATGCAATATTCCGCTGGAAACACTGTTGTCATGAATTTGTGCGCCTGGTCTTCAACCATGTTCAGGTAGTGCACAGACGTCAGAGATTGTTCTACGGGGATTATGAGTCCTAATGTGATCCATAAAAACATCGGCCACATCATAATATAGCCGCCACAGGCTTGTCTCCGATCAACTGTGCCTCTGGGACCCAGGGTTTCCGTTGGAAATCGGCGTATTTGCACGCTCCCGTCGACGTTATGGACCAGAAAACGTGATTCGTCGGACCATGCAACTTTCTTCCATTCTTCTATGGTCCAATTCCGATGTTCATGGGTCCGTTGCAGGCGTTGCTGGTGATAGCGTGCTGTCAGTGCAAGAACGTGCTTTGATCGCCGGCTGCGTAGTCCCATACACAATAGTGCAAGCGGTACTGTGTGTTGAGAAACACTGTCTGGGCCGCCACTGTTGTAGCTGTTGGTGATTTTGGCTGTGTCAGCTCTTTGCTCACAACAAATAATGCGTAACAATCTCCGCTCTCCTCTGGAATCTATGCTCCGCGTTCGACACACCGCTGGCCGGAAACATGTCGTTTCACCATGAATACACCACTTTCAATACGTGTTTACATAGACTGCACGTGAACAGCCTACCAAATACACCGTTTCCGATATCGACGTTTCCAGTCGCCAAACCATAATGATTTGACCTTTATCAAAGTCTGATAAATCTGCTGTTTTTCCCATTATGTCGCTAATCACGCTATATTTTGAAAAACAATGCATGGGCGCTTTATATACTCCGACATAAGCCGCGCATGCGCCGTGGTTTTGCTTCTGGGGAAGCTCATTGTTATAGATGGAGTGTGGTCATAATGTAATGGCTCTTCGGTGTATATACACTGGTTATCAAAAATTAAGGAAAAGTCACAAAATGCTAATTTTCAAATACGCGAACACTCAAAAGGAAATAATATAATTCGAGTAATTACTATCTCTACAACACAGCTAGCCCATATAACATCTCATTCAGGTCACACATGGTCATAAGTGTCACAGTCACTACGGTGAAGCAAAAAATAGGAAATTCCATACATCTCATTATGAGTCTCAAATGATCACTATATGTGACTCCACTGAGAAGTCAACGTGACTGCTGCTTTGTGACGATTCACCATGTGACTTTACAATGTAGTTACATTGTGACTCTCATGTGACTGTCATTTGTAGACTCAATTTCAAAGTCATCGTGAACACTGCATTGTGATAAATCACCAAATAATGTCACATTAAAGTCACATGATGACTTTTCCCAAAAGAGCACAATGGTGACTTCACAGTAGTCTATCTGTCACCTGAAAGTCATCATGTGACTTTAATGTGACATTATTTAGTAACTTATCACAATGAAGCGTTACGATGACTTTGAAATTGAGTCTACAAAAGACAGTCACATGAGAGTCACAATGTAACTACATTGTAAAGTTACATAGTGTCTCGTCACAAAGCAGCAGTCACACTGACTTCTCAGTGGAGTCACATATAGTGATCATTTGAGACTCATAATGAGATGTATGGAATTTTCTATTTTTTTGCTTCACCGTAGTGACTGTGACACTTGTGACCAGAATGAGATGTTATATTGTCTAGCTGTGTTGTAGAGATAGTAATTACTCGAATTATATTATTTCCTTTTGAGTGTTCGCGTATTTGAAAATTAGCATTTTGTGACTTTTCTTAATTTTTGATAACCAGTGTATATTAGGTCTACCGGAAAGTTCTGTCTGATTATGTTATTTCACGCTCACTTTTTCAAAATTCAGATTTCTTCACTGGCGCCACTTTTTTGAAATGGTAAAATTTCCATTGTTTTCACATTTCCCATTAAGGTATATTTCATACCCCTTTTTCAGAACAGAAATTTTTGTCTTATTTTATCGCGGAGTTTCTGTCTTAAGAAAAGCTAATATTTCTTTTCACAAACACTGGAGTGCCTACAACAAATGTATTGGCAGTTATGCTGTTACCCTATGGCAGCGCTAGAGTTTAATGAGTTAACACTAGAACCGCTGGCTATTTTGCTCAAATTTTATAAAAAGTGTTTCACACCAGAATTTTTTTAAACTATTTAACTTATTTAATTAGCCTATTTTTGTGCTAGATTCATTTAGCTTATCTTATGAAGGAATTTCTGGTTCGAATCAAACTATCAATTTGGCAGGGATCAAAATGAGCCCTAAAGGCGGTTCTAGTGTTAATCCCTTGAGGGGCACCGGTATATATTATATACCACCTACGATTAATGAAGTTTTACACCAGAAAAATTTTGTTAAATTTTACTTTTCTAACTTTGGCGAAAAAAAGCTGTAAAATTGCTTTTACTTATTTTGAAATAGAATTTTTCAAAGATTCCGGTGGCAACTCAGCATTTCACGAACGTAATTGCTTGCCCCTCAAGGGGTTAATTGGATTGTGAGTGGAATTTTACCGAGAGGAAGTCTGTTATATTAGAACGCAGGTAAAGTAACTTATTGGAGTTAGAAAAAAATATCAAATACTCTCTAAATATTTTCCAGTATTAAAAGAAGCATATTTTACCTTTAAATTTGTTTTATAAATGGTCTGCGTCTCATACAATGGAGATAGAGAATTTTTTTATATTTTTGAGCAATTCTTTTGCTATTTCTCATATTTGTATGACGTACGTTACACTTTTTTAGTACTTAATTAAAAATGTAAAAAAAAAAAAGAAGAAAATAAACAAAGAATAAATGAAGAAGGAAAAGAAGTATAATTTGTTACATTCAGTAACGTAATTTATATATGAAAAATCATATTTCATTTTCGAAAATGAAAATTGTCATAAAATAACTCTACTAATTATATATTAACTGAAATCATAAAATAACAAAATTTTTAAATGCAAGTTCAGGCTATATTATTACCAAGTCTTAAATAAATATTTTATTTTAATTATTAAAAACTAGCTTATGAATGATATTAAGCAATATTTATCTCTATGAATAGAACGAAGTGTTTGTCTATGTGTGAGTGTATAGATAGATGGTCTATGTATGAGTGTGTTAGCGATGGGCGAAGGAAATTCTAATTATTTAATGTTGAATGTTTATAAAGCAAATTTCAAAATAATATTAGAATTTAGGGGGGTGGTGTTGTTTGTTTGTTTGTTGTTGTTTTTTGTTTTTTTTTTTTTTGAGAATTTAAAAAGTAAGACAATTTTACCTTAACATTTTTTGTCAGATTTTGGTGTGTGTTTCATACAACATAAAGTACGGTACATTGACCGTTAATAAAAATTCAAAAATGCTATTTTTGGCGGGTTTAAAAAGATCCTTAAAAATTTTTCCGAACTTTGGTATACGTCTTATAAGCCGCAAAATACAGTACGCGACATAGCTTATGTGATTTTAAAAAACAAGCATGTGGAACAGGGATAGAATTTTTTAACATCATTTGTGCATTTTTTTCTAAATGAAAGTGATCTGTTTATGTTTAAGCATTCTAAAGTAGTATTTAATTGTATTTTAAATTAAAAACTATATTACTAAAAGTTTTCTTCTTTTTTTCGTGAAAGCACGTGGCTGTGTTTGGGGCGAATGTCGTGAATTTTAGGGTTATATTTTTGGCGTCATCCCCAACCACCATACTTTATCTCTATTCTTTCTCTTTACTCTATGACTTTCAATAGAAATGGAGTACTTCAGTTTCCACAATTTTCAAAAATTCTATTAAAAACTACAAAAAATTAATATCTCAAAAATAAATTTCGATACAGCTTTCAAACAAATTGTATTTTAGAGCACATTTTTTTCCTATACGACGGTGTAAAAATTGAAAATGTGCTATTTTTAGAAGTTTGAAAATTTGCAATTGCGAAAATTACAAAAACGAAATTTCATTTCAAATTTGAAAGTGTTACCATTCGCAAAATGACGTTGCTTTGCGCACAGATATGTTTGTCCTTTATAATATAGATTCTGTTTATTTAAATGGGTAGACTTGACCTCCTTCCAGATCCTCTTTCCAATATCCCTGGAACTGAGCATGATGCAAAAAAGGCTAAATAATGTGTCTTTTGTTACATCCTTGCGTTATTCAAATGAAAATAAGGCATTTTACTTCCAACGAGCACTTATTTTTTAAGCTGTTTTTCCTTCCAATTGGAGAACAAACAAATTACAATTTTAAAAGTTGAAATCGTGCGGAAACGGCATCAAAAGATTTGGTTTAACATATTAACAGCATTTATTCTTTAGCATTACATATTAACAGCATTAATTTCTTTTTTCCTTTCTGTCAGTAAAACAAAGAAGAAAGCCGAACTAAGTAAATAAATGTGTTTGATTCTTGCAAGTAAGTGAAAGATAACAATTCCCTTATGGATAAATTCCATTAGGGAAAATTGCCTGAATTTTCGAACTTTGATGTCAATAGTTGCATAATAAAACAACATCCAAATTATAAAAGTAGTTAGATTAGTTCACTAAACAATAAATTGCCTGAATTTTCGGACTTTGATGTCAATAGTTGCATGATAAACGACATCCAGATTATATAAAGTAGTTAGATTAGTTCACTAAACAATAAATTGCGACAACAACAAAAAGGAAAGTAGTGGAAGATGGGGTGGAGTAGAGGCGATTAGAAAAAATGCTTTAAATATATGTTTAAAAATATATTCTAAAATATAATTTTACCTTTAGCCTATGATTATTTTTACAGTAAGAAGCAACCATCAGGGTTGCCACAGGCGACTATTTTTTAATTCTATTTCGCCCCACTTTTTTTAAACGAAAATCTTTTATATACTTCTAGACAACATTTTCAACAGCAATGTACTGCAAAATGTATTTCTTTTAAATAGTGGTGCGAACAGAATATAAAAATAGTCGCCTGCGGCAGCCCTGTACCATGATGTTTATATATATGTTACGAAACAATTTAATAGGTTACGTCGAGATATCATGTAGTGTTTTTTATTGCATATTACTGGATTCATACCACATTTTAATCAGCCGTTGGTGATGTTGTAAGCAATCCTACCACTTAGCACAAGCATTGCTAGTGAATGTGTCAACTCTGTGAAAATTTAGCAGTTGTAGAGCGATGTTAATATTTGTAGAATCCAATCAAACACTTATTATTTCATTATGAAAACAAGGTAGGTTAGGCCGCGTGAGTGGTGACAACAGGCGTATGAAGAAATCGAGGGTTTACCCAATTAAACACATGGAAACGTAGTCATAGGAAAACTGTTTATTCCATCAGAACATACCAACACTAAACAATTCCCGCAGGATGAGAAATCAGAGCATTCCACTCGATCATAAACTAGACACTCATGCTAAATAGATGTTAATTCACGAAATGAATATTCTACATGGCTAAGGACACCGGGTAACAGGTTATGTAAACAATCAAACAGCACAAAAATCTCTCGTTCTGAGCTCATGCTCTCGCTATTATTTAGAATGAGCGGAGGAATTCCGATTGAAATGGAAACTTCAGGCTAAACCAAACAAAATCACGAACGAGCCTCGAAGTGAAACTGGGATCCGACACTCAGCCAATGGAGAGCGATCAAGAAACGTCACAGGAAAGAATCCCGGCGCCGCTAATGGAATGATTTCGATGTGAAAAGGCTGACGCCTCGCGGGCGGGAAAATGAGATGAAATAGAATAAAAATGTAAAAATGGCTTTGATAAACATTCGAAAAATAAATAACTGCGTTCAGAACTTTACAGTTTGGTAGACGATAAAAATTAATGAAGGGATTAAAAGTTTAGATTACGTTTTGGAATAAATCTATTATTAAGATACGCGTTTTAAAATTATAGGAATTTAACTAGAAATAAATAATATTGCGTATTTAAAAAAAGGAAATAATGAATAGGCCGGCAATGTAGAATAATTTAAATGAATAGTAAAAGTAAAAATTTTTATATAACATATATTTCTTTTGTTTTTGAAAGATAATACCTTCACTTTTAACGGTTCAAAATAATAATTCAAGACTTTTCGCCATAAAATGTTATAATGGAATGAAATGTTGTGACAGTTTTATGTGTAATAAATGTGCTGTATTAATAAGACGTTCATTCATATATTATGAAAATATCCCTTTTTTTACTTACTTTCAACAATGTCTTCTTTTTTTCTTACCGCATCTATACTTATTGCTTGCATTATGAGACAGTGGTCTCTTAACACTAGAAAAGCCATTGATTCTCACCAGTTTTATAAAATAGTGTAATTGGCTTTATTAAGGTATCATTTTACCTGTCATTAAATAAGGTGAATATATTAAAAAAGTGGTACCAATAAGCAATTTGAATTTTTAAACAGTGATTTAATGCGATCGTTAAGGGGTTAATTTATGGTATCTAACCCAGGGGTGTCCACCTGTGGCATGCTCAACACCACTAAAATTTTATAGTAATCATTGCCTTATCTAGTCATCAAATCCCTGCGATTCAAGAAGTCAGTTATTTCTTTAAAAAATTAATGGCATCCGGCGTACCACAGTTGGACACCCCTGGTTTAAATGCATTAATGGACATTTTAAATAGAAATGTTATGCATTTCACAAGATTAAGTTTTAAAAAAACAAGTAAGAAAAAATCATTCGTCAAGCATAGATTATGAAACACTTTCCAACACATTCAGAATAATGTAACAAAACTGCACCGTTTAAAAAATTAAAATATTACGTCTAATTCAACCTTATGGAAACGCAAAGACATTAAAAAAACCCAATTTTGCTGTTGCCATCCACAATCGGAAAATTATGCGAATTTTTTCAGCAGCCCTATATAGGATATATAGATTTGAATCCATTAACTACATGCATGCCAAAATTTAGTTCACTTAAGAGATACATATACTTCAGTTGAAAATTTACCTTCAGCAATTTCCTCTAATAAGGAGAACGGTACGTGAATATTTTTGTGCAGCCCTGTATTTGATGTATAGAATATATATATATATATAACGAGTAAGATACAAAAAATTAATTAAATTTAAAAGCGCATACCTAATTTTAAACCGTACACTCCAGCAATTATTACTCAAAGACAGTACTGTACTGTAACCGATTTCTTCCGCGTGTCCCTGTAAATTAATAATAAATGCCATGAATGCCCTGTACTGACGTGATCATAGTGAAATTCAGAGATTTATATCAGTTTCAATGCATTTGAAATAGCATGATGTCATTAAAATACTCTGCAAACGATTTTTCCCCATATACCATAACGTAAAGGAATACTTTTGAGTGCCCCTGTAAATGAACGATTAACCCTACATACTTTATATACAATACCAAACATGCTTGGGTGACCCTAAGTAACCTTTATCAATTTCATGAAAATCGGAGTATATTTACGGAAGTTAGAGCTTAGACAGACGGCCAGACGGACCGAATGCATAAACACTTTTCAACTTTGTTGGAAAGTGTTAAAAAAAAGAGAGAAAAAAATGCAATTTAACAAATTACAACGACCATTTGGAAAATGATTTCTTCAAAGACTAAAATTTAAGACATAAAAAATCGCACGGAGCTGGTCATACATTACGTACGCCATGAATTAAACATTAATAGTGTTATTACACGTAAAAATTGCAAGCGACAAAAATTGCCTGCGACTCGCCAGATTTCCTATGTATTATCCACCTGAAACTTACGTATTATCCAAGCATTTCATTGGCTGTTCGGGAAAAGGCTTTTCCATCGTCAGATTTCCAAGACGACCCATTTTAAATGAAATTTCATTCTTAAACTTCTAAACATCCCACAATATTACTTTTTACACCGTCGTATAGAGAAAAAAAAATGTACATTTAAATGCAATTTGTTTGAAAGCTGTATCTCAATTTGTTTCTGAGTTATTAATTTTTTTGTAGTTTTTATTACTTTGTCATAGTGGCAACAGAAATATCCATCTCTGTTGAAAGTAAAGGTTACTGTATAGACCAATCAGAAAACGAATAAAATCTGATTAAACCATACTTATACTAAACCATAGATATACTTTTGATTTCCTATCCTGACGAGGACAATAACCATTTTTCCAAATGGTTAAAAAACGACATTTTGCTTAGACATTACACACAAGAATGGAATTATGAATAGTGTTGGGCAGATCTGGACTCCTAAAACGTTACCACCGAGAAACTACCCAAACATACAGTGATGGGGGAATATTGGGGAAATATTAACGGGTAAAAAAACTGTGCACACAAAATAACATGAGAAAGGACCATGAAGGATATGGAGAGACTCAACACCCAATTACCCAATAACCCCAGAGTAAAATAGGCTAGCTAATTCCTAATTACTCAACCTGTAGACTTCATAGTGTTAACCTACAAAAACATAATTAATAATATAACATACTGTGATCATGAAATTTGGTCCTGGCTAACCTCTGAGATAATATATATTTACAATTATCCCGAAAGGGGGCGGGAAACATGTATCTCAAAACCTACCCCAATTGCGTTGTGATTGTTTTTGAAATAGAAGTAGCTTTTAGACCACGCAAATGACATGGATTACCAAATATAAAAATTAAGCATTAATAATTCTTAAGAGATTCGTCCTTGACCTGAAATAAAAATCTAATACTAAAATAATTAACACGGGCAACAAACTCTCTTCAAAGCGTCTCATTCGGTAACTCGGGGCCAAGCAGTTCCACAGAGCACCGCCCCCCTGAGGGGCCCTGAAAAAATGAACACGTGGCTAGCTGAACATGTATGGTCCACTTTTACGAGCAGTCGTAAATTTACCAATAAATTTATTCTTGACATTATTGTCAAGACATTGTTAGCTGCTCGTCTCCATGGCGTCGACCCAAACATGCGTCGTAGAGATAAACGCCATCTGTTTTGCCTTCACTCGTAAACAACTTGAATCCATTACAAAATATATGCATAACCATAATCAAATTAATAGTCATACATTTAATACACAAGTTTATAAAATAAAATAATAATAATAATAATTCTTAACTTCACTACATATAAATACAGGTACATTTTATAAGAAAAAAACGTCTTTAATCTGCAAGACACGTAAGTGGCCAGCAAATAGAGAGGAGGAGACATATGTAGTGTAGACTGTGGAGTAGTGGTTTCCAACGTGAAGCGTATGCCCCACCGGGGAGCAATTTCAAAGAGCATAACCGAATAAGCATTAGAAACATGCCTTTCAATCAAATTTCATGATTTTTTTCACAGATGTGGCTACATATCTGACAGTATATTTCCCTTATTATCACCCTCTAAATATTGATATTTAATGAGATAAAAATGTTTTCCCGATTTTTTAAAAAACGGATTTTCTCAAAAACTGCTGAACGGAATTTCATGCCATTAACTGAGGATATATAGATACCAAAGATGCATAATTGGTAATTTTCGTATAATTTTATGTTTATAAAAACTGTGCGAAACAGCGAAATAAAAATTTAAAAGAATAAAAATCATATCTTATGGTTATCCGAAAGTTACCATTTTCTTGTAAGAAATTCTCCATATGTGCCCATATATTCTATATAAATGCCGAAAGTTTGCGTTGGGTACTACATATAAATATTTACAAAAATATACATTAAAATTATTGAAATTTATTTTAAGGCGTTATTTGGGGCGGAGCTACTCAACTTCGACACCCGAAGAGTTTTTGGAATAAACAGTTACAGACAGAGCCTGATTATAAACGGGGCACACTTACACCAATAAATTTTAAAAGAAATGTTCGCCTTATATAAAGGCCGTTTTCATGTAACATTTCTGCCATGAATGAGGCAAAATTTTCTGTTTCTATTTACTGGTGGGAATGTGCCCCGTTGGTAATCAGGCCCTGGTTACAGAATTGCTGTATTTTAAATTATAATGAACACATGAGCAACATTCTCAACGTTGTCGATATCAAAATGAACATGAAGTTGAAAAACAATGCTTATATGCTTAACCTTCCGTCTACCAGACGGGTCCATTGGACCCGACATGTACATTCAAAATATTTATTCAAACCAGAAATTTCTTCAAAACAAACTAAATGTATAAATCAGACAATAATAAGTTAAATAAACAAATTAAATAGTTTTAAGTAAAAATTCTGGTATAGAATGTTTTTATAAAACTTGAGTAAAATTTCCGGTAGTTCTAGGGTTAATGGAATCTAAAATACATCAGTTGACAGATTGTCTGCTGACTTTGTTCCAAAAATCGAAGTTGAGTAGCCCCGACCCAAAACACGCCTTTAAATGAATTTCAATAATTTTACTATACATTTTTGTAAATATTTATATGTAGTACCAAACGCAAACTTTCGGCATTTACACAGAATATACGGGCACATATAGCGAATTTTTTACAAGAAAATGGTAATTTTCGGATAACCATAAGATATGATTTTTATTTTTTTGAATTTTTATTTCGCTATTTCACATTGTTTTTATTAACAGAAAATTATACAAAAATTACCAGTTATGCATCTTTGGTATCTATATAGCCTGAGTTAATGGCATGAAATTCCGTGCAGCAATTTTTGAGAAAATCTTTTTTTTTTTTTAAATTGAAAAAACATTTTTATCTCATTAAATATTAGTATTTATAGGGTGATAATAGGGGAAATACATTGTCAGATATGTAACCACATCTGGGGAAAAATCAGGAAATTTGATTGAAAAGCATGTTTCCTATGCTTTACGGCTATGCCCTTTGTAATTCAATTCACCCACATACAAAATAAAACATAGCTGCCAACTTTTACGCTTTTTGGCTACCACTAAAACTTAATAGAGATTTTTGCCTTGTTTCATTGTGCGATTTCGACGATTAAATAAGACAATATTTACTGTAAAATTTTAGCGGTACTAAGAAAGCGTAAAAGTTGGCAGCTATGATAAAATAATAATAATAATAAAAATTGTTGAATTTTAAAAAGTTCCGAATCAAAAGCTTAAAATAAAATAGACACCAGAATAATTATATAAATAAACTTTAAAATATTTTAATATCTTTTTCTATTAATTTAAATTCTATAATTTTTCTGTTTAATAGTCTATTTTACAATTTTTCTCAACTTTTTCAATTATTTATTAAAGGAGCTTGTATTTCTATTTGCTTTGCTGTATGTAAAGTGAAAAATCTTTTACTTAAATTACTTAAAGACACATCTAAATTTTGCTGTCTTGAATATATTTAACATAAAATATATTTGGAATAACTAAATGTGGTACTAACATCTTTATAAAATTTATAACTCTTAAATAGCATTAGAAAAGGAAATGTGTAAATAGTTATGGCTGTAGTGCAGGACATCCTACATGGTAAATGAATATAAAACATTTATAATTTAAATTTCAAAATTCGATAATACATGGCAGTCAATTAACGATAATCGAAAAGAAAAAAACAAAAAGATAAATGTATTTTCATGGGGAGTAATGGAAACTTAAAATTGAAAAAGGTCAGCATCTTCAAATGCTTCTTGTGTATTTAATTATCCATTGAAAAAAATTCACCAACTTTTAATAAGTTACTAAGAATTATGAAATGTGTCAATGTTATCAACTTTAATCATAAATTTGAGAGTCTCTTCAAGCATTTTGCGATGATAAAAATGTGAAACGTATAATAATTTTCTTAAACATTAAGCTAATTTGGAAATGCTCAACACAACTCTTTTTTGGCATAAAAGTGAAGATGTATCGCCTCATTTGTAGAATTATGTTAAAAACACATTTGTGACAGATAACTCATCTGTTTGATAAGTTAAAAGAATAATTGTTAAGGCACTGCGAGGCTTCTTCCAGGTGAATAGAGTTCACTTTGTAAATAGTAAGAGGTATATGTTACAGAAAGTGTGTATGAGAAGGATGGGGTGGGGCAATCGCGATTTTACATATGCTTTGGTGGGGCGTGGTCAATAAAAGTTTGGGAACCACTGCTGTAGACTGTAGAGTCAACCAGTTTCGTGTGAAGAACTGAGGATGTTGTCACAAGATTGCGGCCGATTTTTTTTTTACATCGGATCAACAATTTCTGATTACCGCCGAAGCAATTTTCCACCAGCAAATTTTGAATAGAAAATTTCGCCTTTTTTATCAGATTATTCAAACGAAACTTCTCTCACAAGCATGGTAAAAATTTCTATTCGTTTTTACTGGGGGAAGTTGGCCCCGGTATTATAATCTCTTTCACTGACACTGACAGGAAGTTGTTACGTTGTCACAATATGGTGGAAAAGTATCCGCCGAAGAAAACTTCCACTAGTAAAAATAAATATCCGTTTTTGACAACAATTATGACTAAAATTCTACATTAAAAATTCATTTAAATACGGAGAAAATTTCTATTCCAATTTACTGATGGAAATTCGCCCCGGCGGTAATGAGCCGCAGCAAAGCCGATTACAGTTGAAGCTTCACCATCTTGAGTATATGTTAATTCCTTTTTATTCATAGTTCCATGCCGACAAGTTCTTCAATCCACCATGGATTTAAATAATTATAAACTTTAGATAAATAATAGAGCTTCCACGGTATTTTAATCAAACCATTTATCACTTCAACTTCTCATCTCATCTATCAAACTCAACTATCATCACTCAACTATCAAACACTTTAATCAAAACCATTCTCACAAGGAAGGTCTCCATACTGGGCATACTCAGAATATTTTGAAAAAAATACCAATTAAACTACTTATGTATGTAATAAAGGATCAGTCAAATTTAGCGGCGGAATTATAGTAGAAAGTCTGTAAAAAAAATAAAATACCTTCGAGTATTTGGCGCGAAAAGACGAAAGCGTCACGCGATTTGGCGAGCACTACTTTTCCTCGCCAAAAGCAAACGATTTTAATGCATCTGAAAATTGTTTGTTAACTGATTTTTAGAATGCGTGTAAAAAGTATTTAATGAATTTAAACATAAACAATGAGAGAGTTTAATAAATACATTTTTTCGTATTACATATTTATGTTGCTTGTTACTTAATTTTATTACTTAAAAAATAATTTCATATATAAAAAATACTTTCATATATTTAAGCGTATTCCAAAATAAAGGCAAGATTCATTTAGCAGTTATTCATTTCAAACCAAAGAATTCGTCGTTTCCATAGCAACAAAATTGAACCGACAGCGCTCAATTAGACTTAATTTTGAGATATTGAAACAATTTTAATTTTGTTTTAATTCATAAAATTTGATATTTAACTTTCATTATAAATACATATATGGCAAAACTATAGCTGAATCAAACTAAAACTGACAAAACTACAGTTATTTAAGTTAAATTTATTTAAACAAGTTCAATATGAAATATTTTTATCTTAAAGAGTATTCGACATGAAAAAGTATTTTTCGAAATTTCATTTCATCGCCAACAGATGATAAATCGCCAAATAAACGAAAATTTCATTATTTTTTTGCGAACGTTCTATCGGGGTTCGGCCAAAATTTTTTTTATAAACATATATATCCACATGAGAAGAACACTCTGTAATTTTTTCAGATTTTTCTGAATATGCCCGTATGGAGACCTTCCTTGTCAGTATTCTCATATGAACCAGGTAAGTTCCAAAAGGAATATTTCATTGAAAAGTCAAGAAGTTTAATTTACGTTAATTTAATAAGATAGTTATATTTTTACTTAAAATGCTATAATCATAAAAAGCACATCAAAGGACATTAAACTCATAATATAGACACCGTAAGGTATCACAAATAATGCTTTCCAAAGTGACATTTTAATATGCAAGCATACTATGTCATGTTCAATCAATGACAAATTTCATGACAAAACGCCAACAAAATCTGGCGGTGCCAAGGTGGCGTCTGATTACCAGTGGGGCAAACTTCCACCAGCAAAATCTAATAGACATTTTCGCCTTATTTGTAACTGAATATCTGTATGAATAAAAACATTAAATAAAGCAAAAATTACTATTCAAATTGGCGGTAATCCAGGCCTAGGTGAAGGGTCAGTCAAGGGCAAAACCACACCAAGTGAGCCCAGACGATTGCACCATGACAGTATGTTTAGGTTTGATATAAAACTAAATATAAATAACTGATGTATAGACTGGACAAGACTGCAAAATATTTCCATTATATTAATTATCGAGCTCTTCAACGAAATTTATCATCTCAATCTGAATATAACAAAATAGATCAATATTTAAGCTAAAAAAACACGAAAGAATATTTTTAAAATCATTCTTGTGAGATTTTATCGCTGAAAAGAACAGGTATACTGTAACTTAATATACTTTTTTTCACATATCGAGCGTTTCTCAAAAGGATTCCAATATTTGAGCTAGATTCCGTTTTTTTCTTTCTATAGACAAAAATATGTGTTCAGAAAAAGATTCAGAAAAACATCTTCTGAAAAAAATAAAAAAAAACATAAGCATGTTTCAATCCGAGAAACTATTTTATTCCTAAAAATTCACTTTTTTTTTTTTTTTTTTTAATTAAATATAATAATTACATGAATTCAATAGAAGAATAAACTTATCCAAACTTTAACAGAAACTTCATTAAAACAATAAAATATTTTTTTGGTTAAATTAGAACTTACAGATATTATATAATAAAGCACACATACGCAATATACAGGATGGTTCAAATTAAAGTATCCCTGTTTGGGACGCTCTAGAGAGAGAAGCAGTGGATGTAACGACTTCATATTTGGTGGATATACATATCAGACCATGGGAAACTGATTGGTGCTAAAAAAAAATTTAGTTCAAAGGCCGCTAGAGGAAAATGAGGCGCTGCGATCGGTTTGGAAAATGTAATATGACCAAAGGTGTAAACATCTAGGTGCCAATAAGCCGATTCCCACCAATAAATTTTATTAGTATTATTCGTTTAAAATTTATTAGTATACGCTCCGATTAATTTTGTTAGTACAGTAGAGCGCCGATTATCCGAACAAGTCGGGAACAACCATAGTTCGGATAAGCAAAAGTTCGGATAAATGGACAGACAATTTAAGCGATGTTTCTGACTACACTAAAACCTTCATACGTTATCTAAGCTTAGATCGGGCAGCACCAGTTAGTTCTGGTGGTTTAAAAATTGTTGTTGTTTTTTTTTTGTCTTTATAATTTTTTATTGCTGTTGTTTACATTTTTATCATTAATTTTTTTTTGTCTCTTTTTATCATTTTCTGAACTACAGAGATTATAATTTAAGCAAAAAAGCCTTTGATTGTTGCTTGCTTCAACGAAGACATTCTTTTCAATGCTGTCATCTCTAATTCTTCTTAAATATGTTAGTTGAATAGGATCAGTGTTCTTCTGCCGTTCCAGCCATTTCAGAGCTGTTTTCAAACTTAAATGTTTGAAAGGCTTCGTTATGTGATGCACCTGGGTTTTTTTCAGAGCATTCGTTTTCATTTTTTTTAATTTTCTTCATAGCTTAGAATTCTTCCCATCTAGTTTATTGTTTTTACATTACTCATTTTCTAATCCACCATCAGTTTTTTCTTTATTTAAAATTTTATTCCAAGCCAATGGATAATTGGGAGTTCGGTTTAAAAAAATTTTGAGAGAAATAGGCTGTTCGGATAATTGGAAGTTCGGATAAAAAAAAATTTTTTGAGAGAAATGGGCTGTTTGGATAATTGGAAGTTCGGTTAATTGGAGTTCGGATAATCGGGGCTCTACTGTATTCTTATTCGGCGAAGAATACTAAAAATTTAGTAGTGTAATTTTTTTTTAAATGTTAATTACCGACACCTTGTATTCTTTGCTTATTTGTTTCGCTACATTTTCCTTACCTTAAGCCGATCGCAGCACCTCATTTTCCCCTAGCGGTCTTTGTTTGAACTAAATTTTTTTTTGCACCAGTCAGTTTCCCATGGTTTGATATGTATATCCAACAAGTATGAAGACGTTACATCCACTGCTTCTCTCACTAGAGCGTCCGAAACAGGGATACTTTGATTTGAACCACCCTGTATTTACATTATTTTTAAGCACAAACACTATTTACAATATTTGTAACACTATATATATAATTTTATATTTCATAATTCTTATATTTATGAAACACTATAAGCTCTAATGATTATGTGCTTGGAGATAAGGAAATAAAATTGTCAGGAGTTGGGGAAGCGCGCGTTTTTACCAAGTGGAATCTAAAAATTGAATGCATAGAAAATAAGGGATAGCGACGCGATCCAGAATGGATACGCGCAAATATTACGTCTAGGATTGACTAGAAAATAGATATTGCTTCGCGATAGCGAATGGAATCGCGAAGCGATTACGCAGGCGGTTGGTGAGCGTAGCAAGCAGGGGGGCGGAGCCCTTCTAGGATAAAAAAAAAGTAACGATTTGGAAATGGACCTATAATTTTCCTGATATACTCCTAGATCGGCATCCATATTTCTTGTAACCGGGGGTCTTTCTTCGTTAATATTAGGAAAACTGTTTCATACAAAAATATGAAAATTGGTGCTATTATAGCAAAATGTTTGATAAACACGCTGATGAAGACAATTTTTAAATCGAATAATTATTTTAAGAGATATCACAGGCCTGCGATGAAAAAAATACAAGGGTATTGATGGCTGAACTTTATGTATTTTTTGGGGCTAATTAAAAGCAAATAATGAAAAAAAATTCTATAACGTCACATTTTCTTGGAAAATATTGGGTCGATTGGAAAGTTCGTCGTTTTGGAAAAATCAATACGTACCGGTAAATTCTACCAGGTAATTATAAGACATTAGATATCGGAATCAATATCTAATAATTAAATGATAGAATTTTCCGGTACGAATTGATTTTCCCAACACGACACAACATTCCGATAGACCCTGTTATTTTAAACCGTTTAAACCTATAACAAAATAATCGATTACTGAAAAATCAATTTGCCTCACCGAGAATCGATTTTTTTACATGGATTTACATGGATAAAATCACTGTTGCCAGATAGCACATGCAAAATTGTCCTTTTCATTTTAGCAAAAGTATCGATATCGATGTTACAAAAAATTCTGATGTGATGGGGGAAAATGGAGGTCATTTTCGAAATCAGCCCGCCAAATAACATAAAAATCAGCGAAAACTACTCTTGTATTTTTCAAAAACTTCAATTTCGCAGGCCTGTGTATTTAATATTAAAGTTGGCCAAAATCGTTTCATTAAAAAAAAAAAATTATAGGAGCAAAAACTATACATAGGAATTTAAAGATTTTTACATCATTTAATACATTAGAAGTTCCCAGTGTGCAGACTGCATTCATTTTTTTTAATTTGACTCAATTTTTGAGGATTTATCTCCCTTTTAAATTTAAATTTTCGGCATTTCGAGAGATATTTTTTACCCTGTGTTTTTTACATATTTTGGAAAAGGATATTATTTTAAACTGTTGCCAATTTTAAAAACATCGCAAGGAATAATATTTCCTTCAAATTAAAAATTTATTTACACGTGGCTATTATAATCAGAAAAAAACTTTCAAATGAGAATTAAGTGATTACGTGTTAAAAATCAGGAAAATAATGAAAATTACGTCATAAAAACTATAGTTACACATGAATTTTAAAAGATAAAGAAAATTTTTAAATAATAAATTTATTATTATGCTTTAAAAGCCACAAATGGAGGAAATTTACGTCATATTTAAAAATGCCAAATAATTGACAGTTGACAAAACAGTTTAAATTAAAAAATATATTTGCACGAGATTTATTTCATATTTTGAGATAATCTTTTCAACTATTATCGTGAATTCTAAGACAGCGCAAATAATATTTCCTTTCTAACAACAAATTATTTTCATGTGAATGTTAAAAAGAGAAAGAAAACGTTGGTGAAAATTACGTCAGATATAAAACTATACATTTCAAATGTGCTATTTAAAAGAACTTTCTTATAGGACTGTTAAAAAACCGAGATACAAAGACTATGTTTACTTAATTCATTTTACATTAGCTTATTTTCAAATTTTTAACCAATTTTCTTCAATCAAAGACGAAAATAGCCATTGTATCCCTGAACAAACGCTGATTTCGCCTTAAAAATCTCCAATCAAAGGAATATGAATGAAAACCCGTTTACAGGGAGATCGCCACTGTTTTTTAAAATTATAATTCAATCTTTTTAAAGCCGATGAAATTAGCCTGCTTTTAGAATCTGGGGTGCCGGAACGGGGGTTAGCGAGAGTAGCTCGTAGTGGTAGAGAGCGCCCTCTAGTATAATATAAAGATATTTAAAATACAAATTAAAAATATCTTAAAATACATCAGAAAACCCTAGAACGTTTTCAACCATTACAAGGCCGTCATCAGTAGGATTTACATGTTGTTATTATTTTCTTTGCGCTTATTCGAGAATATTCCAGAAAATCGTTCTAGGTTTTCCTGATGTATTCTAAAATTACTACAATTTTATGTTTAAATAAAAATTAAAGGACTTTTAACATGACAATTAGACACTTATTGGCCGGTATTTGCGAGAAATGCTTTAAACCTAACGGTTAATCCATCTATGATCTTAAAAGAAATAAATGCTTTTTCAGTTACCCAAAATATCTTAAAAAATAAATATTTGGAGAAATACCCGATTTTGCATTTTAAATATGCAAAACATGCGTTCGAGAATTGATGCTCGGCAAATGTCGTTTTATCTACTTTTCCCATGTGAAAATTGCAGACGAATATACAGCTTTATAATGTTTGTATGCAGTAAATTCAGTCACGGCTACCTTAAGCCAATTTCTAGTTTTGACGTTCTTTAAAAAGAAATTTTTTAAAACGACGAAGGTGAATAATGTGATCATTGCTGAGCAGGATTGCCAGTTTGGTCCTTTATTTATTATTCAGAAATATCGAATTCATGCCGTAAATTTCCAAAGATGAATTTGTATTCTATCTAATGACAATTTATTAATATCTTTTAAACCCTTTGCGGGTTGGCCACACGTTCAAAAGTTGTTACCTTCAGTTACGCAGTATCAGTGTTGCCAGATAGTCAAAAGTGAATTTCCCCAAAATTTCTGAAAATTTCCCCAAATCAGTGTTTTTTTCCGCAAAAGTCCCCAACTCAATTTTTACTTAAAAAGGGAATTTTTAAATTTTCAATTTACCACTATAAAAAAATATTTAAGTAATTTAAGCTCAAAAATTTCCCCCAAATCAAGCCTTTTTTTTTTTTTTGAAAAAATTCCCCATTTACAAAAAACAAATTTTTAAACTCGACTGAATGCATATTTTGTAGCTACATTAAAAGAATGAGAGATATATTTTGCAGTGACAAGTTATTTTACGTTTGTTTTTAAAAGTATTGTCTAACAATGTTGGACTATTTGTTACATTAGCTCCATAGCTTTAGACAATCTCTTATCAGTAGGGATTTGAATGAATCCGAGATGATACGCTGCTTTAATTTTTTTGTCAAGTACATAATCATAATGCAAAGTAATTTCGCTGTATCAATCGATGTGCTTTTGCATATCATAAAAGAGAAAAATATCTGCTTTCCACGTATTTAAACTAATTTTTTTTTAAGTACAGCGAAGGAATTTTTCGTTAAAGTCCTGCATATTTAGTCACGCGCAGGTTTAAGCTGCTTAAGACTTTAGAGTCTCATGCATCTGTAATATATATAAACTGTAATGTAGTAAACAACGAACACGACTACATCCAACAGAATAATTATGGATATTTCCGAATCTGGATCGTATTTTCGTTTTTCAAATCAAAATTGAGTTCGGGACAGATCCAGTTTTTCTACAGGACTAAAAGAAATCTTTACGGAAAATAGTTTAAAAAAAATTTTTTTTTAAATCCCCAAGTTTTTCCCCAAAATATTTGTAGTCCCTAAAAATTTCCCCACGAACTACATGCCCCCAAAAAATTCCCCAGAGGTTCAAAATTCCCCAAAATGAGGACAAAATCTCCAATCTGGCAACACTGCACGGTATCGAAAATCCTCTAATTAAATAAAGCAAATTTTATTTTTCTTTATTACTGGTGCCAAAAGCAAATTTTGAAAGTAAAATTATCCCGAGTCAGGCTCGGGCTTGGACCGGAAAGTGTTAAGTTTTAATTCGATTTTCTTAAAACTTGAAATGGCTTGACAAAATTCTGCATTAAATCTGTATATTAACACGTTAAACGCGACACTAATTTTACTTTAATTCCCGTTTAAGTGACAGCATACACAGAAATTGTGTATATATATTTGTATAAAATTTGTGAATAAAATTTGTAATTCATGTGAAGGAAAACCCTTTTTATGTTTGAAATGTTTTAATAAAATACATTAAAAAAGTGAAAAATGTTTTTAATATTATATAATATATTATTTTTATAATTTTCTACCGCCGGTCACTAGGGACTGGCGTCGCCTAAACGGAAAGATCAATGCCGGTCCCCAGGAACCGGCGTCGCGTTTAACGTGTTAAATTTCAAACAATTCGGTTCGGTAATTTTTGCCCTGTTATATGCGGAGAGACGAGCAGACAGACAGATGAACGGGCCAGATGATGACTATAGGTGCTACGTATTTATATAATTACGAACTCACCTAAAAAAATAACATTTTAAATTTCTAGTATGAATTCAGAATTTTTTAATTAAACTAAAGGCCAAACTGGAGTTTCTCCTGAATCCTACACTTTAATTACGTTATTGAAAGTTCTTGCGATAGTACGAGGGGAAGTCAGGAAGTAGGTCACAAACTGATATGAGAGGTCGGAAATTAGTATTAAATTGTTTCCAAATATGCCAATAGGTGGCAGCATAATCCAACTATAAGATGCTAATTTCGAATTTATGAGACAGCAGTTGTACAAGATGAGCAGGGTCGTTCAAAAGTTGTTGACGAAATTGTGAATGCGACAGAAGAATCAGTGCGGAAGGTTGGGGAAATGGTTAGAGCTGACATGTGAACAACAATAGACAGCATAGCAACCATTTCCTTAACCTTCCGCACTGATTCTTCTGTCGCATTCTCAACTGGACAACTACTTCGCTCTTCGTCAACAACTTTTGAACGACCCTGCTCATCTTGTACAACTGCTGTCTCATAAATTCGTAATTAACGTCTTGTATATTAATATTAATATATAAGATGATTAAATTAAAGCGATTGAATGTATATGTCGTAGGCTAATTGAGAAATAAGGCTCTTTGCAAATAGCCTAGGCTGTTTGCAAAATGCTGGTCTAATTGGAGAATCATCTCTCTTTTTCCAATTAGCCTGATATTTTTCAGGCTCATTGCAAAGAGCCTAGACACAGTTAGGCTAATTGAAAAATGACCACTTATTTTCCAAGCAGAATGATTTTTTAAGCTTATTAACCCATAACCCAACCCGAACCCAAAAATAAATTACAACAGACCGTACCCCGATCCGAGCAAGACAAAAATTTTCAGTCTACACGCAACCCGACCCGAACCTAAAAATTCCATTGGTTCTTTGGAATAATTTTGTCGGGTTCAGATTTGGTTCGAATCAGATTTCAGGTTTTTTTCAAATTGAATTTTTTGGTTCGAGTCTGGTTGCGTGTCCACCGAAATTATTTTGCCTTGCTCAGATCCGGTTATGGTTCTTCGGAATAATTTTGTTGGGTTCAGATTTGGTTCGCATCCGATTTCGGGGGTTTCTCAAATTGAATTTTTAGGTTCTGGTTGGGTTGCATGTCCTCAGAAATTATTTTGTCTTTCTCGGATCGGTTATGGTTCATTGAAATATTTTTGTCGGGTTCAGATTTGATCCGGTTCAGATTCCGGATATTTTTGAAATGGAATTTTTAGGTTCGGGTCGGATTGCGTGTAGACTGAAATTATTTTGTCTTGCTCGGATCGGGGTACTGTCTGTTGTAATTTATTTTTCCGGTTCGGGTCGGTAAAGGTAGTTGGTTAAGGTAGTTGCAACAATATATATATATATATAAGAGAGACATGTCTAAAAGGAATTAACTGTTATATTGCTGAAACATATGCTCTTCCTACTTTTCATTAGCCCTGAAAATATGTATTGCAAAAGCAATTTATCAGCAAACACCAATACTTTTTGTATTATTTACTCATCAAAAATTTTCAAAGTATATACTATTCTTTAAAATATGAGACATCACTTAATACAATTTTTAAATATGTATAAACTCATAAACTTATAGACAAACCATGGTTTTAAGAATAAGTGGGTATTTGGTTGAGTGGGTGGGGATTCCCCAGAAAAATAAATGCTTTCATATACAATGAAAGATTTAAAAAAATTGACACTATCATGGGAAATTTAAATTTTCAAGTGTAGCATAATATAAATATTATAAATCATTTACATAAAATATTTCATGCAGAAAAATCAAGAGAATTATGTAAAAAATATACTATTATCCACAATCATAGAACAATATACACTGTGACTACTCATGTTTTACCCAAGGTCTCAGGTGGCTTGGATCTCCCTAAACAAAGGCTCCTGACACCTTGTGCAAAAAGAAAAATAACTATATACACTAAATAGCACAATATACCATCCCATAACTGCAAAAACAACAGCAATTTCCTTCTTTACCGATCCTTGATTCCTTAGCGTTATATACACAATTTAAAGTTTGCATGAAAAATAAATAAATGTTATCAAAATGTTAGAAAACACGCTGAAAGTTTTGGTACACAAAAAGACATCAGGTATGTGTATTGTTGCAAAGGTGTAAACATTGTGTTTACCATGTAGAAACCGACGCATATCTCTAGATGATACACACAAAAAGGCAACATCAACTTAACAGTTGAATAGACATTATACAGGAACATTGGACGAGAACTTTTTTTTTTTTCACGACAACACAACATCTGTGTGCTTCACTTCTTATTATCGAGCACTGATGGACAAAGTGATTATGTATTCGCACACACATCTTGGGGGGGGGGGGGATAAGACATAAGTAGGTAGGTGATGATATCAATAAGCACTTTTTCTTTAAATTTCTTAGTAATTTTGAAGATTCATCAAGGAACACTTCTACATTAAAAGGCGCTGTTAAATAGTTACTAAGAACTGTGCTTTTCTTTTCTTTTTATGTAATCTTGTATAGAAATTGATTTGATGCTTTAAAAAATTTTTAATTTCTTCATTAATAATAAATCTTCAGAATTCGTTCAATTAATTACTTCCTGTGTAAAAATATGAGGCATATGACATCATAAAAATTTAGAGACTTTGGGATATTCACAAATGAAAACAAAGGCACAGTACAATTTTTGAAATATGGGGAATTTAGACGGAAAATAAATTGATCTTGAGAATTCCTGAATCAAAATACAACTATTGTAACTGCAGGTATATGTAAGAACACACATACAAAATCAATATTGAAAGTAACTAATTTTATAATATTTCATAAATTTTCTTGATTTAGCAAAAAAGATTTGCAAAAATAGCAACACTGACTTTTAGGAGCAGATAAGTCAACCAATCCACTTAGTAAGGATAATTTACGTCTCACAAGAGAAAAGGGAAACGAACAAAACTTCCATAATCAGGTCTTGTGATAGCTATTACTTGAGAACATTTGAGATTAGTGGCAAATCTTATTTAGCTTTAGAGAAAAACATCGAAGATATTGAATTGAATCAGACATTGTAAGGATAAAATGACTCAAACATGACATGACTCTTCTTCAATAGTTACTTCAGCGTTGAAAATGAAGCATAAATTTTAAAGTTATTGTTATAAAATAGTGAGTTAAGCAGGTAAGTATAGTATTAATGTATTTATCTTCTACCGTAAAACAAGGAAAATACTAGAGAAGAGGTCAGCACAAATGGATACAACTCATCAGTGAATGGCCAACTTCATCAGGTAAGAAACTGTTGAAAATGAAGCAAAGTTTTTTTGCAGGTGAGTATTTTTTTAACAGGTTGGAAGAGAACTCTTAGAGCAGCATATGTAGAGAGACAGTCTTTAAATATGCGAAACAGCGGTGACACGCAGTTAAAATTATTGCAGAGAACACTGACAATATGAGAACTTTTTTTTTTTTAAAGCTGTATAAAACCATAAGACATTTTTAAATAGATGATGTAAAATAATTTCAAGAATATAACTGTAACAGGAATGAAATAGCCCCATGCCTACTTCTTCTCAAGAGTAAAAAAAAAAACAATGTTGTTTTCATTCCTTTTCTAAGAGCAACATGAGAAACTGTTTGTTGAAAACTGTCATAGTCTGCACATACGATGAAGTGGAAAGGTGTTATTTTCAAAAACACAACTTTAAAAAAAATGAAGCATCATGAATTTTTCGAATATAAAATTTTGTCAGCTGAGAGTTTTTTTTTTTTTTTAGAAACAACATCAGACAGTTGTAAAATAAATGTGAAAATATTCTTAAATGCATACATTCTTAATTTGTAAATTTCAGATTATCTTTGCGCTAAGCCAAACTGTATGATTATAATAGAACATCACAGTCCAGATGGCATAAAAATAAATCTATGAACAAACTCATGTATTCAAATTATTGTTAAACAAAATATCTTGATTTGAAATTTGTAGAATAGAAGCATAGAAATATCTAAGAATGTTATATAGGATATTTACAACTAATAACTTCTGTGAAGAATTTCAGCTTCAGAAGAATAAGTATGACATAAGAATAAAATTTCTCAGCACCAATAATCATGATTTCAAAAATAATGCTTCTTATAAATATATATAGAATTTGCAAATTTGTTGCAATTTAATAGTGCGATAAAAAATTTTAATTTAAAAACCCAAAGTCATAGCCTCTTAAAATATGAAATATGTTCTTGAGAACAATTTTATTATTTCAAACTCATTAGAATTTTTCTAAGAACAATATATAATTCATTTCAAAAATATATATATACCAAATAATCATTCTTATCTTCTCTAATAATTCATTACAAATAAAAGAATATGTAGATGAAATTCTTTCAAATAAAACTATTAAATGGAATAATAATTATGCATCATCAAAAATATGACTATTCTTCAATAGGAAATTGATCTTAATTTAAATAATTGCTTTAAAAAAATATGGCAAACTTAGTAAAATATATTATATTCTTCAAGATGGAGTAGAACAAAATTCATTCTAGAATTATAAAATTTAATTCTTCAAAATAGCAAAAATCTATGCAAGAAATTTTTGAGAACAGAAATTTCCAATAGTAAAAATAACATTTTCATATGCCGTTATGCAAAAATTCTTGCATGAAATATTCCATATTTCTTAAAATTCACTAAAAGAACAAATCTTGAATTCTATTAAACACATCAGAAAAAAATTTTTCAAAAGTTATTCTGAGAACAAAAGTTCTAAAATATTACGATATTCTTTACATCAATTAAAATTTTTCTTCAGAACCATTGCTTTTTTTCGGCACCAAAATGTGATTTAAATAATTTGTAATATTATTAATCCATAATATGGGCCGTTAATTAAAAGGTAAAATTAAATTTGAAGTTCTTTTTATTAACATGCGTTGTGTAATATTGCAATAAAATCCTCAGTTCTTTGAGGTCAGCAATTGTAAAAAAATAAAAAAGGAAACTTCTTACTTGTATACCTGTAAAGAAATGGTGAGGAGACATTTAAGCACAAATCAAACTTTTTATTCATCTTGTTGAAGAGAAGTAAGAGGCCTTCACTCGTTGGTCACCGATTTTCAAAATAAATACGTTGCCGATAAAATAATTTATTCCTCATTAAGAAAATCTTTAAAATGTAAGATGCAGCACTAGGTGAATTTTCTATAGATAAAAATCTCAATTAAAGCCTTTTTAAACGAACAGGAAAATAAATTTAACAGGAGTTATTAAAATCGTAGACACCGTTTTCGAAAGCTTTTCACCGGATTCCACATCCATCGGCAGACAGACCGGAGCCGAAACTCGCGGCCCCGCGATCCTTCAAAACAAAAACTAAGTCATAACAGAACACCAACAAAACAGATTCTGATTTAAAATTAACGAAATTTTTAATTTATAGTAAGAATACGGGGACTTCAAAAGTTAGAGAACGAAAAGATTTAAATCTATTAGAGAATTTAAAATATTAAGCAATATCTTAATAAACAAATCCGAAAGAACACATTTAAAAAGTTTTGTTTTTATTTGCTCCACGCTCGGCGATTAGACACACCTCCGAAAGATCGACATCCATTCAATGCATATGCCGTGAGACGTCATATGACGTCATCACAATCGTACAGATCTCAAAGGAGAAGCATCCCATGCCAGGCGCTACGGAACATCAGAGAACTTGCCAATGTGCGGTCGAAACGAAATCGCCCGCGCAAAAATAAATATGGATTTAAGTTTAAAGAACATCGATGTATAAGGCCAAAAGAAATAAAAAAGTAACATGATTTAAACACTGTGAGATTTCATCTCACATCATAGATCTTGTTACAAAAATTATACTAAGTTTTTAACCATTGACAAAAGTGCACAACCTGTTGACACACAATATTCCATATCATTTAAAGTTTTCTGCACTGTAAAAAAAGATTTAATCATCAAGCAAAATAAAATAATGAGGATGAACAAACTAGTAGATATGTTTGTTCAAATTGTGCTTGAAAATGAAAACATTGATATATCTGTATACAGCAGGGATGTCAAACTGTGGCCCGCCGGATACCACTAAAATTTTACAGTTATCTTTGCCTTATCTAATCGTCAAATTGCTGCGATTCAACTTGTCGACTATTTCTTTAAAATTTTAGTGGTATCCGGCGGGCCACAGTTTGACACCCTTGGTATACAGAAATTGTTTACTTAAGCGGCGTATTCAAAAAAATTATCCACAGATTAGTTTTGTCAAGCGTCCATGTTTTAATCAGTGCGAACTTGTATTATGTGACTCGGTTTCAAGAAATGTGTGTCATGTTATGGAACAGAACAGTTCAACTGAAACAGATAATGAAGATTCAGATACAGCAGAGCAAGAAGAACCGCCAAGCAAATCAAAGGTTAATCAGAGTGAAATTAGAAATTTGTATTTTGCTGCTAAATTGCTAAAAAATGTAATGCTCGACACATTTGCCAGGCTCTAATCGGATTACATGTATACACTGGATGTGATTCAGTGAGCAGTTTTAAAGGGAAAAGTAAAGTAAAGTCTTTTAAAATTATGTGTGAAACAGCAAAGTACATCTCAACATTCAAAGAACTGGGTAAAATATGGATAATGAATAATGAAGTTACGGAGAATTTAGAAACGTTTACATGTGAAATCTATGGCAGAAAAAACACCAAAAACATTGACATATGCCGCCATGATTGGTTGCGGCTTGGATGTAAAGGTGACACTGTGCTTCCTCCAAATAAAGACTGTTTATTTAAACATATGCAGCGTGCCAACTATCAAGCAGGTATTTATGGAAGAAGTCTCATTGCTAACATGTCTGCACCTTCTCCTATTCATCATGGTTGGAAAGTTTCTGATGACGTTCTAGAAATTGATTGGATGGCAAATGAACCAGATCCAAGATCTCTTCTGCAACAAATTCATTGCAAATGCAAGAAACCATCTTGTGAAAAACTATTGTGTACTTGTCGTGCATCTAATTTACATTGCACTGAACTATGTTCTTGTTATAATTGCAACAATTGCGACCAAACCGATGCTGGATTCTGATGATGATGAATTTTCTAAATAGTATATTTCCCTGGGCCAAATTTAATAATCATTTCATCTTGCTTTAATTCAGAGCTTTTTAATAAGAAAAATAGCTTTTATTGTAATATTTTAAAAAAAAAATAAGTAGTATAATGATTTTGTACAAGCTCATTTGGATCGTGTTTAAGAAGTAAAATTTAATGTATGTGAAATGATCTTATATTATTCAAAAATTTAAAATATGCACAACGTCTAGTCTCAAGGAATATAATAATATAAAGATCTTCGACTGTATATTGATATAGCACAAAATTAGCACTCGCCACTCGACAGGCGTCGAGTAACACTTAAAACGTGGCGATTAACTTTATTGTCCTCACTTGCCAAACTCAATGGGCACCACTCGCCAAACGCGATGGTTGAAAGATCGATGCCAGGGAGGAAAGGGGTGAAATTCTTCCGTAATTTACGGCGTCCAAATCGGCGATTCTCCCGAACGTAAGAAAAGAAAGTAGCAGAGCTGATTCTGTCTCGAATTTTCCGAAAATTTAAGGCATTCGGTTCCGAGAAAGAAAAAAAACGGTCATCGGTTCAAAAATTCGGACATAAAAATATCGCTAATTTCAATATGGTCACCGAAAAAAATCAATTTCGTCAATCGTTCGTAGAAAAAAATCACCAATTCCGTCAAAGAATCACGAAAAAACGTGAATTTCGCCTAAGGACCACGTAAAAAACGCGAATTACGTCAAAACACCGCGGAAAAAACTCAAATTTCGTGAAAAGATCGCGGACAAAACGCAACTTTCGTGACAAGATCGTGAAAAAACGCAAATTTCGTCAAAAAATCGCGGGAAAAACACAAATTTCGTGAAAAGATCACGGAAAAAACGCAAATTTCGACGAAGGATCGCGAAAAAAAATCACATCCTTCAAAGTATCGCGGAAAAACGCAAATTCCGTGAAAAGATCGCGGATAAAACGCAAAATTCGTGAACAGATCGCGGAAAAACGCAAATTACGTCAAAACACCGCGAAAAAACGCAAATTTCGTGAAAAGGTCGCGGGCAAAACGCAACTTTCGTGACAAGATCGTGAAAAAACGCAAATTTCGTCAAAAAATCGCGGGAAAAACACAAATTTCGTGAAAAGATCACGGAAAAAACGCAAATTTCGACGAAGAATCTTGAAAAAAATCACATCCTTCAAAGTATCGCGGAAAAACGCAAATTCCGTGAAAAGATCGCGGATAAAACGCAAAATTCGTGAAAAGATCGCGGAAAAAATGCAAAATTCGTGAAAAGATCGCGAAAAAACGCAAATTTCGTGAAAAGATCGCGGAAAAAATGAAAATTTCGTCAAAAGATCACGGAAAAAAACAAATTTCGGGAAAAGATCGCTGAAAAAACAAAAATTTAGACAAAGAATCGCGAAAAAGAATCACAAAATTCTTCAAAGTATAGCGGAAAAACGCAAATTTCTTGAAAAGATTTCGGAAAAACGCAAATTTCGTGAAAAGATCGCGGAAAACGTAAAATTCGTGAAAAGATCGCAGAAAAAACGCAAAATTCGTGAAAAGATCGCGGAAAAAACGCAAAATTCGTGAACAGATCGCGGAAAAAGCCAAATTTCGTGAAAAGATCGCAGAAAAAATGCAAATTTCGTTAAAAGATTACAAAAAAACGCAATTTCGTCAAAAGATCGCAAAAAAACGCAGATTTTGCAAAAGGTCACGAAAAAACGTGAATTTCGTCAAAAGGTCGCTAAAAAAGCGAAATTCGTTAAATGGTCACAGAAAAATGCATATTAGTTAGTGCCGAACGGGGGGATGGGTGGGTGGGCCCCCCTCTGCTTGTAACCTTTCTGAAAATTTCCTGTGAATTTATTTCATTGCAATTAATAGTAAAAATAAAAATTTTCAGTTGAGTGTAATCATATCGAATGGTATAATATATATTAGTAAATTATAATGTTGATAGTTAGAAAAAACACAATTTTGTATGGAGCGTACATAACTTTGTTACTGGCCAGTGGTTAAAAAAACTGGCCAGTGAAAAAAATCAGTGTACTGGCCAGTGGCTAGTGGGTAAAAATGTTAATTTTGACCTATATATATTGACATGTTTCTCACATATTTTGCTATGCTTACAAGGTGAGTTTTGATGATGTGTGAAATGATCTATATAACACAAAATTCTAACGAACGCAAAACCTTGCGTTTTTAAGTTTGTGTTCTAAAGATCTTGTACAGTACTATATTTTTTTTGTGGTTTATATTTATATTCCTACAATTTGAAAGCAATGTTAATTTCAGGTGTCAATTCAGATTTTATTTTTTAAAGCCCATTTTTGTCAACAATAAAAAAAAAAGAAAAAAGTGGAATTTCTATTTATTGTTTTATTATTATTATTATTAAAATCATGTGAAACCTTCACTTTTAACAGTCACTATATTTTACATTCAATAACAATGATGTTTCATTAAACCAAATAAATCCAGGAATTTAATATAATACTGAAAAATATTTGTACTGTACTTTTTGTGTGATTGGATGCTTCTTTAAAAAAATAATTTAGATTAAAAAAAATTAATGGTTTAGTGTTAAAAGTATGTGAAAACAAATTAGTTCATGAATAGATTTGATAATAACCAAAAAAGCTTGATTAATACATAAATGGATTTGGTAAAAAGATTTTACCAGTGATATCAGCAATATTTTTTTCAGAAATAAATTTATACTTTCTTCATGAAAAACCACTAGTTCAGACATATTATCATGAATTACATATTAAAATACACACGGAATGATATAAAACAAAAAGTTCTGTAATTTTGTCTCTATATTTTAACTGCAAGTTTAATTGTTTACATCTGTGATGATGTGCGGATTATAGGCGTTTGCAGATTTGAGGGCGTCTGCTTTACAAACAGAAGTAATTTGTGTACAAAAAATAGTATATACATAAATAAATGTTTATTTGTTTAAATATATTCATAAACAAGCCTAAAAAGTCCATCAGGTTTGTTTTTATATTGTTTATCAAACTTTAGAAAGTGAGATTTAAAATTTCACTTTCAAAAACTTGAATTGCTCCAAGCTTTTAAAATACCTCCAAGCCCCCTATAATGGAAAAGTACAGCATGCTCAAAAGTGTGATAAAAGAACATATATTATGAAATTATAAAAATTTACTAATTTATATATTAAATATGCCAGATGTAAAATATAAGAACTTTTTTTTTTTTTTTTTTTTTCCTTTACGCATTAAAACCACGATTGTAAAATAATGTGCAAAGATTTTTTCCAGAACATTGGTAAATTTTGTTCGTCATATGGCAAAGAATGAATTAGTAGTAATTTCAAATTGCCCCCAAAGAGTTGAAACGGAACTTGCAATTTAAGTACATTTTTAGTTCAAGGTCCACAGCCTACTAAGCCGGTTAGAATTCGATCTCAGCTATTCTGAGCAAGAAAAAAAAATTCATTTAAAACTATTAATATGCAAGTGAGAAATTTTAAAAAGAACACTCCCTTAGGTTTAACATTAACGATCCAGTTTCTTCGCGTGACTTGTGTAGGCTCTTAACGCTCAAGCTAATGCTAATCCTATGGGAGCGTTGTTTACATATTTTTTACTAGCATTTTAATTATTATTAACTGATTTTTATTTTAAAGTTTTTTTTTTTTTTTTTTTTTTTTTTTTTTTTTTTTTGCATAGGGTACCTGCGGTCGATAACTTTTATTGTGCGTGAGGAAGGGGGGGGGGGGGAGCCAAAATCCATGTTTGGGCCGGGCGCAAAATGGCTAGTTTCGGCCTTGCTACACAGTTTGTTAAAATTTAGTTTAATAAAAAAACGCTTGACAGAATGAAAACTCACCGTCAGCAAGTTCTGCCAATAGGTGGAAACATATACTTGAATTATTTTGTACAACCCTGTATACCACCTACAGATTTTTATATATTCCACATACGAGTATTAAGCTAAAATTTAATTCAGGCAAAAAACACACTTTAAACTGCTGAAGTCATACTTTTAGAAATTATCGTCGATAAGCGATCATTTATTCAGTTCTTAAAGTTACCCTGTAAGGTCAGTCTGCCTAAATGAGAAACGATTCCCCGTAGTTTTGTCGCATTTAGGGTATATTTGGGATTTTATTATATAAATGTATATTTTATTAAGCATCAAATTACTGAATACTGTATCTTTAGTTCAAAACTAACTTGTTTTGTAAAAATTTAATAATTTTCTGTAGCATAAAACCACAATATAGGATTGTCGCATTTATGGCAGCTAACATCTAAATGAGACGTTCATAGTCCTAAATGTGATAATGCATTTTATACATGACAATTCATCTGAAAAACTTCATTTAACGATTAACTGCTGTGACAGAAAATTGCCACTTTACAACTGTGAGCGGTCTGCGAAACCATTCGATTGAAAAATGAATAAAATGCCCGATTAACTCTTAAAATACTGTTTTTGCACTAAACTGTTTGTACACTACTATTTCTAATAAAATTTCGATTTTTCAAACATTTCAAACAATAGTACTAGGCTCCAAATGAAGCAAAATTTCGCTGTATCGATAGTTAAACTGGAAATTACAAGTTAAACTGGGAAAATTAAAAAAAAAGCAGTTCTAACAGCAGTTAAGGGTTAACTGTAATTATTTTTTGAATTAATTAACCCTTAACTGCTGTGACAAGAATTTTTGCATAACTACTGTGAGCGGTCTCCGAGACCACTTGATTAAAAGATGAATTAAAGTCTCTATTAACTCACAGGGTACTGTTTCTGTACTAAAATTTAAGTACAGAACTATTATAATTAAACTTCTCAATATTATTCTTGAAATGTTTATCACGGCGCAGCACCATGCTGTTTGTCAATTTTATACTGCAAATATGCAAAAGTTATTCGAATGCTGCGTATAATGCCTAATATAAATAACCCTCAAATAAATAAATGCGTTCCTAGTATAAAAAACTCTCATCCCTCTTTGCCAAGGAGCTATGGCCATAACTACAATTAAATGATTATCACAGAAAACATCGTTTAAAATTCGCGAAATTCGCGCGTCAATATTAACCCATAATTTATACACCAGTCCGATTTGGGTTTCCATAACTCCACATAATATTGCTGACAATCTGGTGATAATGAAATATAACTACATGATCTATATGCGAAATTTAATAAGGAATTCAAATGAAATATTTGATTTTATCAAAATTCTTATTTTGTGAATGAAAAATGCGAATTAATTAAAGACGCCGATATTTCGGTCAGTGCGAATTCACAGTGTTGAGCATGCATACGTGTTAAAAGAGTATTTAAAGGATATTTATAATATTGTTAACTAGACTATTTATAACATATAACTTTATTATAAAATGTCACATGATGAATATATCAGCCTTAGAAATAGATAAAATCTTACAATATTTCTAATAAATCTGATTAAGCCAAAGATAAGCTCTGTGCCTATTATTCTGTTGCACCCCTCCCCCTCTTCATTTTTCTTGCACTTTCACAAAAAAATTTGCATTTTCTGTGCTTAAAAATACGTATATGGAAACAAATATTCATTTAGATAAACATGGTTTTATTTATTTTTATCTTTTACTAATTTAAAAGTAGAAAATGTCGATTATAACGATTAAAAGTGAAAACAGAATTAAAATATCAGATTTTATAAAAGTGCTAACAAAAATTATGACTCCTAAACCAGGGAATAACTCAATTGCATCACGTTTAGATCGGAAACAGCATTTAAGCTACCGAATGGTGTAATGTTGGTAAAATTAACTCACTTAACCACATTAAAATAAACATAAATTGTTTTCAATCTACACAAGATTTTCCAGAATTTTTATTATGCAAAATTATTGCAAATTCCTTAATCATATGTCTATATTATGTTACTGGAATAGACACTGCGTTTCTTACACCTTTTTTTTATTAAAAATTTTAAAGAAGCGAATTTTTCGTTTTTGATCGGCTTAAACACATATTTAAACTCCTGGTTAAGGAACAACATTAATGGAGGATTATGCTGACTCAACACAGCTTAATTAAACATAAAATTTGATTTAAATATCATTTTAACAGAATATACAAAAAATCCCATATAAACTTCTTCGTTAATCTTCTAAATGTTTCGCAGCATTTACAACAACATGTATGTCGCTATTAGGCACAGGCTGAAAACAAGCTCTCCTAAATGCGTAGTCCACTTCAAATTCTAAACCGGAAACTGGTCGCCTTTTCTTTAGTTTAACTGCTCAGGTAACTGAAACGGACAACGTAGCTCTTGAAATTTATAAGGTTATTTGATCTTCAAAGTTAAAAAATAAAAACCATGAGCCACGTTCGGGAATTTTTGTGGCATTTGCGAAACATGGGGGCGACGTAAAATGAACGATGTTTATTTGATTGGAAATTTCTTTTAAAGAAACCGTTTTGACATGCAAAAAAATGTTTCGGGTTTTGTTTCTGAAGTTCGTGAAGTTTACGATTCTTGCATTAATATTTTATGTAAAAGAATATTGTCGCATTTAGGGGTTATCACATTTAGGTAGATTGACCTTACACCGAAAAACCTTCATTGCTGATATTATAAGTACAGTCGTGGAAGAAAAAGTAAACACCCCCTAATAACTCTGGAACTAATTATAATAGAAAAAAGTTACTGGTAGCAAATGATTGGAAATAAAGTCTACTTTTAAAGGATGTATATGAAATTTGCTTAGGGGGCTAGCTACAAATCAAAACCAGACCAATAGCAACACCCGATTTTGAGAATTTTAAATGTTTCAAACAATGCCTAGAAACAAAATTTCAAGTTAGTTGGATGATACATTCAAAATTTACAGCTTCTAATATTAAATTACATTTTCATACTTTTATTAATATATCCTGAAATTGTACTCCAATTATAATATTTTTTTTTGTATGGTTATAGTACTAAAAAACCCAAACTTAAATATATTGAATTTGTAATTTAAAAAAAATTTTTATATAAATTATGAATTGTGAAATTAATATTCGAAAAATACATGAGCTGCAGCCTACAATTTTTTTGATAGATTTATATTTCGTATGTCCTGATTTATGTGAATTCTTAATTTCAAAAATTTCTTCCAACTAGTTTTCTAATTATGATTAAAAAATGTCAAAATGTTGGTTTAAGGGACCATCTAAGATGTGCAGAAAGCATAATTTGAAATATATATATATATAACACATTTTATTGAAATGTTTGGGCTGGGAAGAGTCGAAACATGTTAACCCCTTGAAGGTCGGTGGGATATATTATATACCACCTACGATTAATGAAGATTAGCACCAGAAAATTTTTGTTAAATTTTACTTTTCTAACTTTGGTAGAAAAAAAGTCATAAAATTGCTTTTCCTTATTTTGCAATAAAATATTTTGAAGATTCCGGTGTGAATTCGACATTACAGAAACACAATTACTTGCCCCTGAAAGTGTTAAACGAGTGAAATGATCCTATTCGCAGGAAATAATACATTTATAAAAGTGACATAATTATTCTGTAGCATTTCTACAATCGAGTACCGAAATTAAATTTGGATACAGCCCCTAAAATATGGCCACTTTAGAATAATTCATTTTTCTGAAACCTGTCGTACGAATTTCATGAACATTTGTATTTAAGCTAATTGAAGTATGTAGAATTTATTTATGGTGTCAAACTTGGGTATTGCTATTGAAAAAAACAAAGTTTGGGTTCGTTTTGATATGTAGATGGCCCCCTAAGTAATTTTTACATACATCATTTAAAAGTAGATTTTATTTCCAATCGTTTGGTATCAGTAACTTTCTTCTACAATAATTTGTTGCAGAGTTAGTAGGGATGTTTACTTTTTCTTATCACGACTGTACCTTAATAAAACAGAAAAATCATATTGATTTCGCCACAAGTTATAGTTCTGTTGAAGTTATTTTTATCACCAATTTGTTATATTGCGCTGTTTTCCAAATAGAATTTCTAATCGGATACTTCAAAAGCAAATAACAATTTTAATATCAAAACTTAAATACTTCTCTTAAGGAATCAAAGTAATAATTCTTCTAAAAATACATTTTACTATGAAAATGAGCAAATTAACTCCTGCGTGATTTACTCAAATGTAATTTCTTTTCCTACAATGCGAATTCGAAAACTAATATGCTAGAAACGGATATTATGAAGACACATAAAAATTCTAATTTTAATTTTAAATTGTAAATTTTTAAACATCAAGTTTCATAAACATAATTTAGTTCTACATGTGTACATAACGTTTTGAAAAAGCTTTTGTTATTCGAATAATTTTAAGGAAAGTTTATTAAAATAATTTGTTTTGAGTGGTCAGTGTGTAATTATTTTTAAGCGTTTCAGTTTTATAAACTCATTGCTGTCGAGTCATAAAGTTTCGGAAAATTTTTGATTATTCAGATAATTCTAAAAATGTTAAATAAAGTTTTTTAATTAGCCGCTGTATTATTTTTACAATAAAATATGCAATTGGGATGCTATATTTCCTTTAATTATTAACCCATAAATGCGCGATTTTTTAATTTGTTTCGAAAAAATTTTTTATGATTCTCTGAAAGGTTTATTACATATAGGAAAACTAATAAAAAAAATAAGATACATTTTTCATATAATACGTCAATCTTTTCTTCTGTTGCACATCTGCAATACAAGTAAAAACTACTGTCGTGTGGCCTGTTTTACTCTAAAATATTGCAAGTTAGTAAATATTTTAATAAGTATGTCTCCAAATACCTTATTTTATATAATTATCTATTTTATAAACCTTAACCTTTAACCCTTTAATTCCCGTGAGAGAATACATTCTAGAAATTACGTAATTCAGAGAATCTGACTTTCCACCAGAAAGTTTCAACGGTTAATTTCTTTTTATTTAAATACGGAATGTTTCTTATTAATTAACCCCTTAACGCTCGAATTAAATTACGGTTGAAAAATTCAAATTGCTTATTGGCACTTCTTTTATGAAAAAGAAATATTCACCTTATTTAATGAGAGGAAAAACGACACTAAAATATAGCCAATTTCACTATTTTATAAAACTGGTGGGAATCAAACAATTTGAGTAAAAGACACAGCCCGGGACGGGAATATGACGGGAGCGAGAATTAAGGGGTTAAAGCAGATATTGCTATTTTAATTTTCTGGTGTGAATAAGGTATATGCGAATGAAAATAATCTATTAAATTCAAAACACTGTTGTTTGCATGTATGGAAAGCTGCGCACTAGAGGGTTAATTTTTCATTTCCACTTTTCTTTTTTTTACAGTTTCCAACATAGTTGAAAAGTGCTTATGAATTCGCTTTGTCTGTCCATTTGTCTGTTCGTGCTCTAACTGGCGTAAATATAGTCCTATTGCCATCAAATCAACATATGTAATTGTGTTTTACTATAGCATGTTCGGTATCGAAAATGAAGCGTATAGCATTTACGGTTCAGCTACAGGGACACTCAAAAGAATTCCGTAACATTGCGGTCTATGGGAAAAACTCGTTTACGGTGTATTTTGACCCCTTGAGGGGTAAGCAACTACGTTTGTGAAATGCTGAATTCCCACCGGAATCTTTGAAAATTCTATTTCAAAATAAGTAAAAGCAATTTTACGGCCTTTTTTCCACCAAAGTTAGAAAAGTAAAATTTAATAAAATTTTTCTGGTGTAAAACTTCATTAATCGTAGGTGGTATATAATATGTACCGGTGCCCTTCAAGGGGTTAATGATATTACATTATTTTAAACATTTTGGAGTTGATATATATCACTGATGTGTATAACAAAGTTCTTATTATAGAATATGGTGTGCATAGAGTTTATCGTTCATTTACAGGGATTCACAAAAGAATTTGGCTACAGAAGAGAATGAAAAATAATTGAGCTATTAAAACCTACGAACAATAATTGTTGGAAGTGCGTTTTCAGTTGTGGTATGGGTTTTTAAATTGAACTATTATTTAAATATTTCTTGGTGTTTATGAATTCTGTAGATCCTATACAGGGCCGCGCAAAATTTCTCAATATTGGCGGAAATTTCTGACAAGAAATTTTCAATTATGCTATGCGCTTAATTAAACTAACTTATAGCATACTAGAATCGAACTTCCCTTTAACGAAGTTCTTATTTAATGAAGTTTTCTACTTAACGAAATTTTCAATTATGCTATGCGTTTAATTGAACTAACTTATAGCATACTAGAATGGAACGTCCCTTTAACGAAGTTCTTATTTAATGAAATTTTCTATTTAACGAAATTTTCAATTATGCTATGCGTTTAATTTAGGGATGCACAACCTGTGGCCCGCGGGCCAAAAGTGGCCCGCGATGGGTTCATTTGTGGCCCACGAATGTCTTCAATTTATAACTGGGAAAAATCTCAATTTTCGTCCATATGTCGCTGGAAAAAATCGCGAATTTCATCAATTTGTTGCTGGAAAAAATTGCAAATTTCGTTGATCGAGTTCGGAAAAGTCGCGAATTTTGTCGATTATGTGCGGAAAATTTTCAAATTTCGTTGATCGGCTGCAGAAAGAATGGCGAGTTTCGTCAATTTAGCGCGAGAAAAAAAAAACAATTTTATCAATTTGCAGCGGGAAAAATAACAAATTTCGTCAGAGTCAGTTGAGAACCGTGAATTTCGTTGATCGAACGCGGAAAAATCTCTATTTTTCTTGATCGACTGCGGAAAAATCACGAATTTTGTCGATTCGGTGCGGAAAAATGTCAAATTTCGTTAATCGGACACAGAAAAATCACAATTTTATCGATAAGGGGCTGAATAATTTCAAATTTCGTTATTCGGCTGCGAAAAAATCTCGAGTTTCGTCAGTTTATCGTGCGAAAAAATCGCGAATTTCGTCAATTTTCCGAGGGAAAAAAATTTCGTCAGTCAGTTAAAATTCCCGAATTTCTTTGATCGCGTTCGGAAAATGGGGAATTTTGTTGAACATGTACGAAAAAATCTCAAATTTTGTTGATCGGCTGTGCGAAAATCGCGAGTTTCGTCAGTTTAGCGCCAGAAAAAATCGCGAATTACGACAATTTGCATCGTGAAAAATTACAAATTTCGTCAGAGTCAGTTAAAAATCGCGCATTTCGTTGATCGGATGCCAAAAAATCGCGAATTTTGTCGATTCGGGGCGGAAAAATCTCAAATTTCGTTAATCAGGCACATAAAAATCTCAAATGTTGTCAATGAGATGCTGAAAAACTGCAAATTTCGTTGATCTCACTGCGAAAAATCGCGAGTTTCGTCAGTTTATAGCGAGAAAAGATCGCGAATTTCGTTAATTTGTTGCTGGAAAATATTGCAAATTTCGTTGATCGAGTTCGGAAAAGTCGCGAATTTTGTCGATTATGTGCGGAAAATTTTCAAATTTCGTTGATCCACTGCGGAAAAATCGCGAATTTTGTCAGTTTAGCGTGAGAAAAAAAAGCGAATTTTATCAATTTGCAGCGGGAAAAATAACAAATTTCGTCAGAGTCAGTTAAGAATAGTGAATTTCGTTGATCTAACGCGGAAAAATCCCTATTTATCTTGATCGAGTGCGGAAAAATCGCGAATTTTGTCGATTCGGTGCGGAAAAATCTCAAATTTCGTTAATCGGACACAGAAAAATCACGAATTTTATCGATAAGGGGCTGAATAATTCCAAATTTCGTTATTCGGCTTCGAAAAAATCGCGAGTTTCGTCAGTTTATCGGACGAAAAAAATCGCGAATTTCATCAATTTTCTGAGGGAAAAAAATAAAAATTTCGTCAGTCAGTTAAAATTCCGAATTTCTTTAATCGTGTTCGGAAAATGGAAAATTTTGTCGAACATGTACGAAAAAATCTCAAATTTCGTTGATCGGCTGTGGGAAAGTCGCGAGTTTCGTCAGTTTAACGCCAGAAAAAATTGCGAATTTCGACAATTTGCCGCGTGAAAAAGTACAAATTTCATCAGTGTCAGTTAAGAATCGCACATTTCGTTGATCAGATGCCGAAAAATCGCGAATTTTGTCAATTCGGGGCAGAAAAAATTCAAATTTCGTAAATCGGGCACATAAAAATCGCAAATTTTGTCAATGAGATGCTGAAAAATTGCAAATTTCGTTGATCTCACTGCGGAAAAATCGCGAGTTTCGTCAGTTTATTACGAGAAAAAATCGCGGTTTCGTTAATTTTCGGAGGGAATAAAATTGCAAATTTAGTCAGTCCGTTCAGAATTATGAATTTCGTTGATCGGGTGCGGAAAAATCTCAAATTTCGTTGATCGGCTGAGGAAAAATTGTAACATTCGTCAATTTATCGCGAGAAAAAATCGCGAATTTTTTCACTGTTGCGGTAAAAAAAATCACGAATTTCGATAATTGTTGGGAAAAAATTACAAATTTTGTCTATTGGTAGCAAAAATATTGCAAAATTTTCCAATCGTTCGTGGAAAAAAATCATGAATTTCGTCAAAATTTTCCATTTATCAAGAAGAAAAAGGTCTTCATAAGGTGGTGTATAATTATTCATACAAGATGTGAAGAAGCCTCCGTACAATTATATATTTTTATTTGTTAATTTTTTTATATACAAAAATCATCATTCTACAAGAATAAAGAGTTATTACCGCCCCCCCCCCCTTCAACCTTACCGATATCGAATTCTCCTTGTGTTACTGAAGTGGCCCTCGTCAACACAAACATTTTTGTAAGTGGCCCTTCTCTTAAAAAGGTTGTGCACCTCTAGTTTAATTGAACTAACTTATAGCATACTAGAATGGAACGTCCCTTTAACGAAGTTCTTATTTAATGAAGTTTTCTACTTAACGAAATTTTCAATTATGCTATGCGTTTAATTGAACTAACTTATAGCATACTAGAATGGAACTTCCCTTTAACGAAGTTCTTATTTAATGAAGTTTTCTACTTAACGAAATTTTCTGCTGAACCTTGACTTTGGAGACCATTAACGTGTAAATTAATCTCCATATTACGAAAAATATATTCTATATAACGAAGTTTATTCTACATTCGTACGTGTACAGCAGGCATGTCAAACTCGTCTACCGCCGCGGGCCAAATTGGGCATTGCCATAGCTGCCAACCTTTCACTAATCTTCCATAATGTCTGGATTAATTTGACCCAGGTTAACTACGTTTCAAATCAGAAAATTTATATCATGAATGCTTATTTATTTAATTCCAGGTTTCTACGTGGAATATATTTAATTTCATTCCTTAAAAAAATTTCTGGTTTGAAACGTATTAAATAAGAGTCAAATTAACGCGAGTATTACAGAAGATTAGTTTGAGGTTGGCACCTATGGGCATTGCATACAAAGACGCGGGTCATCAAACAAAGTAGATAATATTATTAGAATTTCACACAGCAATATTTGTACGTACAAAGCAAAGCCATATTAAACAAATATTCAAGGAAAGTTTCAAAGTTCTCCAAAGTTATAATTCATAGTTTATTTTATCTTATTTTTAAAAAAAAATACTTGACATACTTTTTATCAACCAAATCTACAAAGTTTAATTGGATTTTCTAAATTGTATTACCTTAAAAAAATTATTTTACACAAGCTCTGTTAATCTAGCAAAGGTATAACTTTTAATCTTCCGGATGTTTTTCAAGTAAAAACTAAAAACTTTAAAAAAAAAACATATTTAGAAAATAAAATTGAATAAATCGTGTCTTGTATCTATGCGCTACGTATTTCATTTATTTATGAAACACATTTTCTCGTTCAAATTATGTTGCTTTTACCAGAAAAATTTTGTTATCGAACATAGGTAATATATGCCTAATTGCTCATTTGGCTTCATTGTCAACTTTTTCACTCAGTTAAAAAATTACAACTCGTAACTGAATTAAACAAAGGTAAAATGCCAAAGAATTGGCGGGCCACAGAGAAGTTGTCGGCGGTCCAATTGTGGTCCGAAAAGCCGCGTGTTTGACATGCCTGGTGTACAGCATTCAAATAGAGAGGTTATTCTTGGGATGGACGCATGAATTTATTTCAGCGGATTGTATGAAAATGAAATTATTTATTTACATCATTTCCATTCTTCTTAGTTCTAAACAAAACAATTTTTTTTTTCACACTAAGAAAAACATTTGCTAACGCCACTCTCTCGCACACACTCTGGCGCCGACACTTTGGGGATGTCTTCGATACAATAAGAAGGGGATTCCAGTTTTGTGAAAATGTTAGATGAATTGTTCGGATACTTACAAAAGTGCTAAAATTTTAATGAACTGTGTATTTCTTTTTTTTATAAGAAACCTGTACGAAGTAATATTACATAGCTAAGGATCTGAATACTCAGAAAAAAAAAACGAGAACTGTCTGCCTCTCATTATTATGTGTTTTTTTAGACATTATCCTATTTAAAATTTTCTCATATGGCTACAATGCATAAAAAAAAGTTACTGCCCGAATTAAAAGTCATTTTTCCAATATTTCTATTTTACGTGCATTCTTCATTTTATGCATCTGTATTTTATTATACAAATTTTATAAATTTAAGTTGATTTATATTTAACGAATTTTCTTTATAATGAAGTGTTCAAGTGTAACGATCATATGGCTACAATGCATAAAAAAAGTTACTGCCCGAATTAAAAGTCATTTTTCCAATATTTCTATTTTTCGTGCATTCTTCATTTTATGCATCTGTATTTTATTATACAAATTTATGAATTTAAGTTCATTTCTATTTAACGAATTTTCTTTATAATGAAGTGTTCAAGTGTAACGATCATATGGCTACAATGCATAAAAAAAAGTTACTGCCCGAATTAAAAGTCATTTTTCCAATATTTCTATTTTTCGTGCATTCTTCATTTTATGCATCTGTATTTTATTATACAAATTTATGAATTTAAGTTCATTTCTATTTAACGAATTTTCTTTATAATGAAGTGTTCAAGTGTAACGATCATATGGCTACAATGCATAAAAAAAAGTTACTGCCCGAATTAAAAGTCATTTTTCCAATATTTCTATTTTACGTGCATTCTTCATTTTATGCATCTGTATTTTATTATACAAATTTTATAAATTTAAGTTCATTTATATTTAACGAATTTTCTTTATAATGAAGTGTTCAAGTGTAACGATCATATGGCTACAATGCATAAAAAAAGTTACTGCCCGAATTAAAAGTCATTTTTCCAATATTTCTATTTTTCGTGCATTCTTCATTTTATGCATCTGTATTTTATTATACAAATTTATGAACTTAAGTTCATTTCTATTTAACGAATTTTCTTTATAATGAAGTGTTCAAGTGTAACGATCATATGGCTACAATGCATAAAAAAAAGTTACTGCCCGAATTAAAAGTCATTTTTCCAATATTTCTATTTTACGTGCATTCTTCATTTTATGCATCTGTATTTTATTATACAAATTTTATAAATTTAAGTTCATTTATATTTAACGAATTTTCTTTATAATGAAGTGTTCAAGTGTAACGATCATATGGCTACAATGCATAAAAAAAGTTACTGCCCGAATTAAAAGTCATTTTTCCAATATTTCTATTTTTCGTGCATTCTTCATTTTATGCATCTGTATTTTATTATACAAATTTATGAATTTAAGTTCATTTCTATTTAACGAATTTTCTTTATAATGAAGTGTTCAAGTGTAACGATCATATGGCTACAATGCATAAAAAAAAGTTACTGCCCGAATTAAAAGTCATTTTTCCAATATTTCTATTTTACGTGCATTCTTCATTTTATGCATCTGTATTTTATTATACAAATTTTATAAATTTAAGTTCATTTATATTTAACGAATTTTCTTTATAATGAAGTGTTCAAGTGTAACGATCATATGGCTACAATGCATAAAAAAAGTTACTGCCCGAATTAAAAGTCATTTTTCCAATATTTCTATTTTTCGTGCATTCTTCATTTTATGCATCTGTATTTTATTATACAAATTTATGAATTTAAGTTCATTTCTATTTAACGAATTTTCTTTATAATGAAGTGTTCAAGTGTAACGATCATATGGCTACAATGCATAAAAAAAAGTTACTGCCCGAATTAAAAGTCATTTTTCCAATATTTCTATTTTACGTGCATTCTTCATTTTATGCATCTGTATTTTATTATACAAATTTTATGAATTTAAGTTCATTTCTATTTAAAGAATTTTCTTTATAATGAAGTGTTCAAGTGTAACGATCATATGGCTACAATGCACAAAAAAAAGTTACTGCCTGAATTAAAAGTCATATTTCTATTTTACGTGCATTCTTCATTTTATGCATCTGTATTTTATTATACAAATTTTATGAATTTAAGTTCATTTCTATTTAACGAATTTTCTTTATAATGAAGTATTCAAGTGTAACGATGAGACTTCGTTAAACAGAAGTTTCACTGTATGCAGTATTATACATACATATCCATAGATCATATACAGGACTGCGCAAAAAGAAATCGTATATTTTCTCGAATATTCAAGGTAATAGCAGAAATTTGGTTTTCATATACGTTATGGTTGCGCGTCATCCAAATTGTTCATTTAGACATCTTTCACCTTAGTAAACAGTGAATTTTTGTATGAGTGAAGTATTGAGAATGTGTTGGAAAGTGTTTCATAATCTATGGTGTACGCATGATTTTTCGTTCTTGTTGTTATTTTAATGGGGAGTTTTTTTAGGTCATTTGTTTTTATCATAACTGTCAACTTTTACACTCATTCCCTGTCAGTATTTTTAAACAGAAAAATTTTACCTATTTAATCGAAATTTTTGTGATTAATCGAACTAAATTTTTCTCTTCAAAAATAGTGCAAAAAAAAGAGCGTAAAAATTGGCAGCTATAGTTTTTTTCCATCATCTTTCATTCATAACTGCACCGTCGAATGGTATGTGATTTACCTTTCTAAATACGAGGGGTATTTTTTTTTTTTCAACCTCCGATGAGGCGCAAAATAAAGAAAAGCGAGGATAATAAAATCGTTTTATTACCAGGAACCAAGTCGCTGCCATCGAAATACACAAGGCCGGAGGACACGAATGTGACGTCATCACTAATCGACCGATTTCTCACCGGAAAAATTTTAATAGCAATTTTCTTTTATCTTATTTGTGGAATATCTATTTCTGACATCTTAGAAAACAATAATAACTATTTAAACTTACTGGTGAGAATATGGAATCCCCCAATAAAAAATCAGCCAGATGCTGCAACACTGTGGCATGCCGCATCTGGCTTAATTTTTATTTGGGGATTCCGAATTCTCACCAGTCAGTTTAAATAGTTATTATTCTTTTATAAGATGATAGCATAGCTGCCAACTTTTACGCTTGTTTGTTACCACTAAAATTTAATAGATATTTTTGTCTTGTCTAATCGTGAGATTTCGATGATTAAATAAGACAACATTTACTATAAAATTTTAGTGGTAAGAAAAAAGCGTAAACGTTGGCAGCTATGTGCTAGATATTCCACAACTAAAATAAACGAAAATTGCTATTCAAAATTTTCCAGTGTGAATTCCAAAACTAGTGAGATGTCGGTCGATTAGTGATGACGTCACACTCGTGTCCTCCGGCCTTAAATATTTCGATGGCAGCGGCCAAGTACGATCAAAGTTACTCTTTGAAAAAATCGCCGTGATAATTGATACATTTGCCATACTGATGGTCTAGTTTTTCAGTACTCTCTTCATAGAAGATTGCCACCAGCGTCTTGAGAATAGGTCTGCACAACGTCTTCAAGATTTTCGTTGGGATGGAGGTGCTGCCCTCCCATAACTGTCTTGAGCTTTCGAAAAACTTGACAGTCATTAGGTGCTAGGCCGAATTGATGACCCGACAGCTTTTTTAACAGTTTCAATGGAAAATGTTTGATCACCCGGCGTACTTCCCATATCTGGCATCAAGTCACTACCGCCTTCTTTGAGAATTGAATACAAACATGGAAGACAGCGCTTCCTTACGAGCAAAAACCTTCAAGATGCCATGGAGACCTATCCCAACAATGGAGTTACCGGGTGTCCCAAAAAGGACTGACTGATTTTAAAATTCAATAACTTGCAAACGGTGACAGATATTAAAAAAATTCTTGCAGGAGGTTTATGCATAAGGTCAAAAGTTTTATTACAGTGATTTTCAATTTTAGTTCGATTTGCAAACAATAGATGGCGCTGTAAGCAATAGTCGCTAAATACAGGCTCGATTTTTGGTCCTTTGTCTTGTTCCATGCAGAAAAAGGAGATGAAAATGTATTATCCGGGCCACGAAGTGCCAAAAATCGAGCCTGAATTTAGCGACTATTGCTTACAGCGCCATCTATTGTTTGTAAATCGAACTAAAATTGAAAATCACTGTAATAAAACTTTTGACCTTATGCATAAACCTCCTGCAAGAATTTTTTAAATATCTGTCACCGTTTGCAAGTTATTGAATTTTAAAATCAGTCAGTCCTTTTTGGGACACCCGGTATGAATAAAGAGGAAGAGACATATAATGTATTGTCTACCAGTTGCGAGTGGAGTAACTGAGGAGGTTGTCACAAGATGGCGGCTGATTTCTTACATCGGATCTTACAGCAAACTTCAGCCTGTAAATTTTGAATAGAAAATTTTGCCTTATTTTAGCAGCTGTTGCATGAAAAATTCCTCTCACAAATATGGTTGAAACGTCTATTTGTTTTTACTGCTGGCTGACACTGACAGGAGGTTGTCTAGGTTGTCACAATATGGCGGAAACACATGGCTTGACGACTGCCAAAGTAAACTCCCACCAGTAAAAATTAATATCTGTTTTTGCCATTATTTATGACTAAAATTGTTTATTAATAAGGCATTTAAATACAGAAAAAAATTCTCTTTTAATTTACTCGTGTCGGTAATAAAACCCTGCGAAATCGGTTGCAGTCGTAGCTTCTCTATTTTAAGCATATGTTAGTTCCTTTTTATTAATAGTTTCATGATCCCAACACTTTAGACAAGTGTTTCCCAACCTTTTATTGGCCACGCTCCACCAAAACATCTGTAAAATCACGATGCTCCCTCCCCCCCCCCCTTCCTCCGTAATACTTATTGATTAAAAAGTGAATTAGTATATGATTTTAAAATGTATATGTCAAGATGTATAATTATTCACTATGTAAGAGACCTAAACTAGAGCCATAGATATCTATTATTTATCCATTTGCTTTTCTAATGCTAATATTTATAAATTATATAAAGTTTGTAGTACCTGGTTTAGATAGTTAAAATAATTTTTAGGTTAAATATGCTCAAAACAGTCACATTTAGATATACCCTTAACTAGTTTCACGTGTAAAAGTTCCTTTATGTAACGCGTAGCAGAGCTAATAAAAATAATTGAAAGAGTTGCGAAAATTTTAAAAACAACCTTAATAACCAGAAAAACTATAGAATTTTTAAAAAATAAAAAAGGCGGGGGGGGGGGGAGGAACAAACAGTGCTGAACAGTGAAGCAGCGGTTGAGGGGTTACTTAGTTGATGTCAACTTCCCACACAGTCTGATAATCGTCATGTCTTTAATTTTTCAAGAGCAAATGGGAATAAATAAAGGTGTACTTGTTTACAACTACTTATAAAAGGAGAAACTAAGGATTTTACTAGCATAGTTATGCTTTAGATAGTTAAGAGAAATTAAAGTTAAAATAAGATTAAGAACTTGATTTAAATGATAAAATTATATTAAGATATATGTATAGCTGCAGTTACTAGACTGCTATAAAAGAAGGGGGGAAAGAAGGGAGTTGTCAAAATTTAATTAATGGTTTTCTTATGAAATTATTCTGGTTTTGATCCATTTTAAAATTTTTATTAATTTAAAAGAAGAAAAATACTTTTTAAACTAGCATGTAATATTTTTAGTTCTGAACATAACTTTTCCAAAAAAAAAAACCAGATAGCGAATGGGTGACTAACAAATTTGGAATTGCCCTCCTAAAATGTCAAAATACCCACCGGTGGGGCGTACACCCCACGTTGGAAACCACTGCTCTAGAGCAAACTTCTGTGAAGAGAGCATTGCAAAACTCGTCCATCGGCATGACAAATGTCTCAATCTTCACAGTGGCAATGTCAAAAAGTAATTTAGATTGTACTTGACTCCCGGTTATAAAAACATTTTACTATCAACACTTTTTTTTTACTCCCCATCTGAGGTTGAAAAAAAATACCTCTCGTATTTTCAATTTGTGTCTGGTGATACATAATATGCTTTCTCTATGAACTATACAGGATGTTGCCGAATTCGACCGACAAATTAAGATTTCAGAGGGGTGATAGTACGTATCAAGACGATCAAAAATTACCATAGAACACGGAGTCGCAAACCACCTATTTAGTCACGAATACATTGTGTTTCATCCTAACTGAACTTGATTGACGGTAATAATGTTGAGAAAAATAAAGACATTGCAATGAAAATGCAACGACATGTACAGTCGTGGAAAGAAAAAAGTAAATACCCCCTACTAACTCCTCAACAAATTATCGTAGAAGAAAGTTACTGGTACCGAACGATTGGAAATAGAGTCAACTTTTAAATGATGTATATAAAATTTGCTTAGGGGGCCATCTACATATTAAAACGAATCCAAACTTCAGTTTTTTCAATGACAATACCCAATTTTAACAAGATATTTCAAATCTTCGGTTCAAACTATGCCTAGACACCGAATTCCAAGTCAAATTTTGAATTATAAATATCCAAAATTAAGTGCTTGTAATGTTAAATTACATTTTCATATTTTTATTTATATCTCCTGAAATTATGCTCTTAATGTGCTAATTTTTTTTGTAGCAATAACACTAATATACCCAAACATAAATACACTGAATTTGCAGTTTTTATAATTTTATGATATGAATTATGAATTATGAAATTAATATTCGAAAAAATTATGAATTGCAACCTACAATTTTTTTGATGGATTTAGATTTATTAAGTCCTGCTTTATGGAAATCCAAAATTTCACATTTTTCTTCCAAGTAGTTTTCAAATTATGCTTTAAAAACGGCAAAATGATGGTTTAAGGGGCCTCTATGATAGAAGTGAGTAGATATTTTGAAATTTCTTCTGCTTTCCTGTAATTTAACAGGCTTCATTGACTCCTTGAGTGGCTCTTCAGGTGCCTTGATCAAGAAGGGCGCTCTCTCGGTTAACAATCAAGTACGGAACTTCAATTTGGATACAGCCCTTAAAATACGCTCGTTTTAAAATAATTAATTTCTCGGAAACTTATGGTACGAATTGCATAAAAATTTGTTTTTAGGCTAATTGAAGGGTATAGAGCTCATTTATTCTGTCAGAATTGTGTACTTCTATTGAAAAAAAAAAGTTAAGGTTCGTTTTAATATGTAGATGGCCCCCTAAGCAAATTTTATATACGTCATTTAAAAGTAGACTTTATTTCCAATCGTTCGGTACCAGTAGCTTTCCTCTACGTTAATTTGTTGAGGAGTTAGTAGGGGGTGTTTACATTTTTTTTTCGACGACTGTACTTTGCTTTGTGTGAAATGTTATAACATCACGAAAAGTTGTGAAAAAACAGAGTGCTCAAGCAATCGATGATATCGTATGAACTGGTACTCGAATCGCAGTCCAAAATGTGCAGCGTCGAGTGTATAGTGGAGACGGGAGAGTGTATAGTGGTTGCAGCGTATAGTGAAAACTTCTACCACTTTGTTTTGTATTTATAACGAAGGTGAGAATGTCTGTTAAAAGTTTTATTATAATATGCTTCAGTTTTCTGAAAGTTATTACCGTCAACGTTAACCCAAATTGAATTAGGGTAGAACAACATGTACTTTCGATTAAATATGTGGTTTGCTAGTTGCGACCCCATGTTCTATGGTAATTTTCATCCTCTTGACCCCTCTTCACCCCTCTGACTTTTTCGGTCGAATTCGTGGTCTTTCTATTTATCTATTCTGTTAGTAAACCTGCACCGAAAAAACTGTACAATGTGCAACAAAACTAGTTTTATTTTGTATCTCTGGCATTCTAAAATATTGGTTTACTTTAAAAACTCTCCTTATTATACTAGAGATTTGGGAACAAAACTTGGCCTACCAAAATTTTCTTTCAGAGATAAGGCGAGTTTTGAAACTCACGATTCATCCTCATATATGTAAAAGTAACAAGTTTCATAAAAATTTAGATCTAACGTATTTACAACATCGAATTCAAAAGTGGAACAATTCAGTGCACACAACACAAATCAATTTTTATATAGGAAATCAGATTCGCAAACAATTTATTCAGTCAAAAATACAGGGCTTCTCACTTTCAGAATTTTGGATCATAAACTTTAACAATATTTTCAGGACTCCCAAATAGTCCGGTTTTTGAATACCAGTATTTTGTTAGAAAATTTTTCTTTTTAGATTATTCTTGCAAAGTTTGCAGAAATCGATCGTAAAACTGGCCAACCAATGCCGATATACATGGTAAATGTTATACCTCGTAAGAACTTTGAAGAAATTTGCCAAATCAACAATATACATTATATTTCTGTTAAGATTGAGGTTTTTACTAGCAAAAATCGTGTAAAACAGTGTTACAAATGCCAAGGTTACGGTCACGCATCAGAAGTATGTGGCTTCGATGCTAAATGCGTAAAATGCGGTGATCTACATTTAAGTACAGACTGTAAACACAAGGGGCGTATTAAACCCACTTGTGCCAATTTTGGACTCGGACACCCAGCGAATTTCGGCGGTTGTCCAAAAAATCCCTATAGACTAGAAAATAAACAAAACCGTAAAACAAGTAATAGCGTCAGCAATCTTTCCCAAGAAATCCAAATCTTAGCGGATATATTTAAGAATTATAATTACACCAAAAATACTAAAGTCTCTGAACCCTCAACTAGTGACGAAATATTAAACTCTGATATTAATGATAGTACTACCGCAAACACCCATTCCTTCCCTACTATAGAAAATTCTAAAATCCCTACAAATTACACCAACGATATAAAAGATATTCTAAATACTTTCAATGAAGTTAAGCAAATTTTACAAATCACTAAATTCTTAAAATGTATAAAGAACATCTCAACTCAATCTAAGAAACTCGATAATCCGATGCAAAAACTGGTGGTTATGTTAACTGAATTTGATAAACTTGCAAGTCAAATCGACTTTAATGAAGATTAAGCTCTTCACTTGTTAAACTTTTTGCTTTCTTTTTTTTTTTTTTTTGTTCGTGCTGTTTGTTTAAAAATAATAATAATAATAATAATAATAATAAAATTTAAAAAAACTCTTAAATTGCAAAGTATGCTCTTCTCATGTTATTCCTCTTGTATTTTTCCTTCTTTTTGTTTTATTCACCTTCAAATTACTAGACTGGGTGGACACCGTCCTATTGCTGTCGTTTGTTCCCCTCGGTTTTTGCGTTTCTCTGTTTATTTAGTTAGAACTCTCCTCACTTTAGCTTTTTTTACATTTTTTTTATTATTATTTTTTCCTTGCAGTATATTAAACTCTCTTATAAATATGTATATACAGGCAAAATTCTTTAATCCGCACAAGTTGGGACCAAAGGTTGTGCAGATTATGGAATATTACGGATTATGGAGTATATGTCATTTTCTTATTTCTGGACACTATTTTAATTCCATATTCAGTTATAACATGAAAAGAAAAATATGAAATACAATAATTCATATTTCTGGACACTGTTTTAATTCCATATTCAGTGTAATATGAAAAGAAAAATGCGAAATATAATAATTAATTTAATATGCTATCTCAAAAAATGCATTCTTCAAAATCTTGTATTAAAAAACTGATAATATTCTCTTTTATATTTAAAATTTTCCGATATTTCTTTAAAAAAATCATTTTTGGATCAAGAATTTGCAAATTTGTTTAATTGTTTACATTCATTAAGCAATGCGAATTATAGAAAATTGCGGATTATGGGTGTGCGGATTATGGATCCTTGACTGTATATTAGTTTTTTTCTCTTTTCTTCTATTCTGCTCGCAATTGTTTAACTTTTTATTTCTCTTGATATACTTAATGTATGGTCTCTGAATTGAGTCTTTTTTTTTTTTTTTATGGGGCTTCCTTTGGTAGCTTTTTCGCCTGTCCTGGACATTTATTTGGATCATATGGAACTTTTTTTTTTTTCTCACTAGTTATACTAACAATTTTTTCTTTTAAAAATTGTCTATTTTTTAGCTTTTACTTTCTTTTTTTTTTGTGGCTACTAGCCGCGTTTAAACGCTCTTTTTTTCTAAGGCTCCCATTGCATTGTAACACGATGTATCTTTAGCCTGGATGTAAAGTTGCCAAGCAACTAGGGAATCCATACACCAGCTAACATTGTTCCATTGTTTGCAGAAATCGCCTTCGAAAGTGAATTCTAGCTCAAATGTTGTAGAAACCTACCATGAAATTGCTAAAAAGTATTGTTATTCAGTTGGCGGACAATCTGGAAAAACTGTACTTTAATAAATTTTACAGCAGATTTATCTTTCTTTTTGTGAGATGTAACAATATCGTAAACAGTGGTAGAATTGTCCACCATCTACATCCAAATAGCAGTGACCTAAATGTCCACTATTTTTTAATGTAATTGGCATTACAAATGGTCCCACTGACCAAAACATTCTGCATTCCCAGCACTTTTCGAGGGCCAATTTATTCTGCATAAAGTAAGAAAAGCTTCTTAAAATTTTGGTTAAACGGACATTATAGTTACGTTCGAAGGTGAGTGAGGCACTTTTTTTTATAATCTTTTATTTAACTCAACCTGGTTTTTATATGTAAAGATGGAATTTTGTTATCGATTTTTAAACCATTATATGCTAGAATGATAAAAATTTCGTTCACATGTATGTTTCCCATGACAATACAGCATTTTAATATTTTTTTAACTTAATTATAAATTAATACATTAACTTTAAGACTTTTATCCGTTAGCCTACCACTGTCAATAAATCGCCGAATATCTTTTAAAAGCCTACAACTGCATACGAGTTGAAACAACTAGGATTTAATTATGAGCCAAATAAACGATCACTAAAACATGCCAAATGGCTGCTATAAACTGCAACAATGAAACATTTCAACAACTAAAAAGCAGAAAAAAATTAAAGATAAAAAAAATTAAGAGCGTGATTTAAAAAAAGCACGCTTTTATAAATGAATAGCTTAATATTAATTAATTTACGATTGTACGTTGAGAAATCAATTTAGAAATTCTATAACAATAGTTTGAATAATGTTTTTTTTTTTTTTTCCAGTCCTGTTGCAATATCAGCAAAAATTGTGTTTATGACTTCGGTTTGTCATGCCGTCTGTACGCGCTCTAACTCTCGTAAATATACTCGGATCGTTCTGAAATTTTTGGTTGTTAGTGACCTCTACCATAGTACGACCCCTATTTCAAATGAAGTTTGTAGCATGTTTAGTTCATCTATAGGGACAGTTAAAAGTATTGCGTTACATTACTGACAATGGGAAAAAATCGTTCAAATGGTTTTAATGATATTACACGCATCCAAACATAACAAAATTTACATGCATTTACGAAGTACACTAAAATATGCATTCTGTAGAATATGCGGTGCAAAGTATAGTAATAATTCATTTACAGGGCCACACAAAAGAATTCCGTTACATAATGATATGGGGGGTGGGATTATTTGCGGCGTATTTTAAATATGTTAAACTATTTCATACATAATGAAATTGATATACGTCGTCGAGATTTACTATAGGCTATTTCATGTATAATACGAAGTGCATAGCATTTACAGGGACGCACAAAAGATTTCAGATACTATATTGTATCAGAAGTAACTGTACATTACCGGTGATTGCTGGAAATGCATTTTGAATTATAATATGGGCTTTTATGTTTCCCTATATTTATGCATACTATATGGTGTGTATGAATGCTATAATTTATATACAGGGCTATACAAAAGAATTCGTAAGCATTACTGGGTATGAGCGAAAATTGCTTAAAGTTGGTTTTTAAATGAGTTATACATTTTTACGCTGAACTGCATTTAGTTTATTAAGAAATGTTTGTAGAATATTAATAAAATGATATACCGGGTCACGCAAAGAATTGGATGATAATTTCTGGAAATGTGATTTCAATAGTTTTAAGAGTGTTTTAGTTTGAATTAAATATTAGCTAAATAGAGGGGTGATAAAGGTACTAGGTAAACTACAGGGCTTTACAAAAGTATTCAAGTATGTTTCCAATTATTAGTATAAATTGCTGAATGAGAAATTTCAACTGTTATGCGTTTTCTTGCTAAACTAAATTTTCCCATTATATAGCATATATATCAACATACAGATCGAATACAGGGCTGTTCAAAAGAATTGGAATACACATTTGGCTATGGACGGTAACTGCAGAAATCAATTTTTTAAATCTTTACTTTGTTATCTTATTTACCTTATTTCCCTAAATAACGAAGTTTTGTTAAAGCTTTCAGGAAGTGTTGGAAAGTGTTTCATAATCTATGCCGTACGCATGATTTTTCTTTCTTGTTTCTTATAAATTCACTCCCTTGCGAACTTTCCCAGGACGAAAAAAATCGGGGAATTTTTCATTATCGAGCTCAGTGTCCATCCCAAATTAATGTATTGTAACGGGAATTTGGGGCGGGAAGGGGGGGACATGGCTTGCAGTCAAAACATTAGGTGTGATTTTCAAGGTGAACAAAAGTTTATCAGAAAAAGGGGAGGCAAAAAATAAAAGGAGCATAATTAATACTCATCATGAAAGTGCGATGACTCCGTAGCGGGGCTTTTCGACCGTTAAGGGTTAAGAATAATTTATGCGTGATAGGGCTAATAATATAAAATTCACATTCAGGAAAATCTTTAATAATACATGATTTACATTAAATAACATAAAATAGATAATACAAATTGTTCAGCCGAGAAACAAAAAATATTAAATCTTATTTATATCTTAAGAGACCCTAAATTAAATTTAAAAAGAAACACAAATAACACAGTGATGCAATATATTTTCTCAAATATCAAATGAATCTTCTGGGAATAACAATATATGAAACAGGACTGTCTTTTTTATAAAAATACAAAAAAAATTATCTCCAAGGGGAAAACGAATAAGTTATTTTTTATCCTTGAGCCTCAATTTTCTTTCTTTAAATATATAATGTTATTTCTTTTCTCTATATCAAAATGATGGTTATTCAACAGATTGGTTTTATTTATTTTATTGCTATTGTTGCTGTTGTTATTGTTATTTTGAGAATAGACCTACATTAAATGTTCCTTGCGTCAAAGGAATGCTTATTTTTGAATAAAGTGTTAAAAAAGAAATGAAATAACTTTAAGGTTTAAGATCAAGATGTCTTTTATGAAAGCAAGGTATTTTCTTTTACTTATACATTTGTATTACATTTGAAATTGAAAATAATTGAACTTTGCTTTAATTATTGTTTATTTAGCATACGTAACTTGGCTTCACTAAATTATCACAACGCTGTATTGAATTTCATAGATTTTTTTTAATTCACATATACCTAATTCACACCAGAAAATTAAAATAGCAATATTTGGTTTCATTAAAAAAGCAGACTTTCCGTATTTAAATAAAGCAAAATTAACCATTGATACTTTCTGGTGTAAAGTCATATTCTCTGAACTACGTAATTTCTAGAACGTATTCTATTATGGGAATTAAATGGTTAAAGGTAAAGTTTTATAAAATAAATAATTATGCAAAATAAGGTATTTGGATACATACTTATTAAAGTATTTACTAATTTGTATTATTTTAGCGTAAAACAGCCACAGGACAGAGTTTTTACTTGTATTGCAGATGTGCAACAGAAGAAAAGATTGACGTATTATATGAAAAATGTATCTCTGATTTTTTTCATTATTTTTCCTGTGTAATAAACCTTTCAGAGAATCATATATAATTTTTTCGAAACAAAATAAAAAATCGCGCATTTAAGGGTTAACACTATAAACGCCGGATATTTTACTCAAGTTTTATAAAAAGTATTTCACACCAGAATTTTTATAATGCACGTAAGGTATGATGCGTAATTCACATCATTGTGTTGGTGACTCGTATGCAGTTGTGGCCTTCAAGGATAATTGTCGATTCAACACCTGCTGATGGATAATGGGAAAATGCCTTAAAATTAATTTATAATTAAATTCTAAAAATAGTAAATCTTTGTATTGTGATTGGAAATACGCATGTGTACATATTTGTTTTTGTTTTTAATCCAAGCATATCAGGGAGAAAGGGAAAAATTGATTAACATCGATACAACTGATTTGATAAAATTCTATCTTTACATACAAAAAGCAATTTAAACCCGTAACTCTTTGAGGGGCAAGCAATTATGTTTTTCTAATGTTGAATTCACTCCCAAATATTCCAAAAAATGTAATTCAAAATAAAGAAAAGTGATTTTACAACTTGTTCCACCAAAGTTTTAAAAATAAAATTTAATTAAAAGTTTCTGGTGCCACCGTCCCTCAAGGGGTTAAGAGGCTACTTCAGTCAGGTGAAGAAAGGAAAACACTAATTTTAAGTCTATGGGGCCTTTTTTTTGTTTTGTTTTTTTCAAATTTCTCGCTTTGATTTTAATATTTTTGAATGATTTTTTTTTTTTTTTTTTTTTTTTTTTTTTGCATTGAACAGCTGAGGAAGATCGACAACTGGCCTAGTTTTTACTTTTTAACACTTTCCAACAAAGTTGAAAAGTGTTTATGGCTTCTGTTTGTCTGTCCGTCTGTCCACGCTCTAAATTTCGTAAATATGCTCGGATTGTTCTGAAATTTTTGGATATTAGTGGTTTCTACCATAGCACGTTCCCTATTTCAAATGAAGTTTGTAGCATGTTTAGATCATTTACAGGGACAGTCAAAAGTTTTCCGTTACATTACGGCCAATGGGAAAAAATCATTTCAAATTATTTTTAATAGTGTTACACTCTTTCAAACATAGTAAAATTGATATTCATTTATGAAGTCCACTAAAATATGCATTCTGTTGAATATGCGGTGCAAAGAATAATTATTGTTCATTTACAGGGCCACACAAAAGAATTCCGTTCATAATGGTATAGGGGGGATCAGGGCCTGTTTACGGAATAGGCCCGTGAAGCCCGTGCTTACCCACTGAAATACAAAAGGGCCCCCAATTTTACTTTTCAAAACTAAATTTTAGAAAAAAGAAACCCAATCACTATAAAAAATACATTTTTTTTCTTATGAAACTTTTTTCTTACTATATGGCAATTTGTAAATCACAAAAAATACTTTGAAGTTCACATATTCTCAACTATAGTTCCATATATGCCATTTACAAAATAAATTAGTTATTTACAATTAAACATATAAAATGCTTTTATATAGGTAGTTTTAGTTTAATTAAAAATGTTATTTACTCTAAACTTTGATGGTAAAATTTCAAATTATTCAATACGAAAATGAGATTTAGTAAATAAAAAAGCAATTTGTAGAGTAATAGGGCCCCCCCCCCTGTGTGACTTCGGGCTTCCCCTATTCTTAAGTGTTAAGCGGGCCCTAAGGGGGATTGTTTGCGGTGTATTTGAAAAGTTTTCAGATACAACATTGTATCTGAATTACTGTATATTAGTAATGATTGCTCAAAATGCATTTTTAATTATAATATGTGCTTTTTTCACTAAATTTATGCATACTATAAAGTGCGTATATAAATGCTATAGTTCATATACAGGGCTACAGAAATGAATTCGTAAAGGTTACTGAGTATGAGCATAAATTGCTTAAAGGTGGGTTTTAAAGGAAATATGCATTTTTACGCTGAACGGAATTCAGTTTACTAAGAAATAGTTGTAGAATATAGATAAAATGATATGCAGGGCCACGCAAAGAATTGGATACATGGCTGTCTATGGATGATAATTTCTGGAAATGTAATTTCAGTAGTTTTAAGAGTGTTTTAGTTTGAATTAAATTTTAGCTAAATAGTGGCATGTAATAAAGGTACTAGGTAAACTACAGGGCTGTACAAAAGTATTCAAGTATGTTTCCATCTATTAGTATAAATTGCTCAAAGATGAATTTCAACCTGTTATGCATTTTCTTGCTAAACTAAATTTTCCCATTATATAGTATATATATATCAACCTACAGATGAAATACAGGGCCGTTCAAAAGAATTGAAATACATATTTGGCTATGGACGGTATCTACTGAAATCAGTTTTTTAAATGTTTTATGCGTTTTATAAAATGTTTACTTAGTTATCTTATTTACCTTATTTCCCTAAATAACGAAGTTTTGTTAAAGCATTCGGGAAGTGTTGGAAAGTATTTCATAATCTATGCTTAACACATGATTTTCCTTACTTGTTTTTATTTTGGTTATAGTTTTTTTTATATTAGGATAATTTCAATTTCAGAACCGGTTCCGAAAGTGAAAGTATTTTTTTTTTTTTTTAATCTGAAACCAAAATCAAAAAAAATAAAACTAGCCAGGTTATACATCGTCCTCAGCTATCCTATTAAAAAAAATCATTTAAAAATATAAAAATCCAAGCGAGAAATTTTAAAATAACGCCCCCATAGGATTAACAATAGCGTTCTCGTTTCTTCGCATTATTGAAGTATAGCCCTTAATTCTGGCGAGCGTGGATGTCACGGACAATGTAGGCTACCTTTTTTTATTAAGATTGTTTGATAAAGTTTTATAAAATGGTGTAATTAGCTTTATCCTCGCATCATTTTATCAGCCATTAAATATGGTGAATATTTCTATTTCAAAAAAGTGGTGGCAATCAAACAATCTGATTTTTTTTAAAAGTAGCCTACACTTATCGGTAGCGACGCTTAAGGGGTTAAGTTAAATAAAAAAGTGTAACTTTTTTGTAACTTAAGTATGTATAGATTATTTCTTAAGAATAGGTTAAGAGCTATGCATCTTTCAAGCAAGGAAAAAATTCCGCTTTTTTCTTTCTTTACTATTTTTTTTTCACATCATATTTTTTTTTTTTTTCCTATAGGCAAAATCTTTTTTTTTATCTAGCTACTCAGCTTGGTTTTGTACCGTCTATATTTTGCATCCTTAACTTACAAACTGAAAAAATTATATTATAGTAATGTCCTGCTTTTTTAATTCTTCTTTTCGACTTCTACTTTTTCCCGAATGACAACAACTCTTGTCTTCGTACTTCGCAAATAATTTCGTACTTAACTCGTGCGTTATTATTTTTTAACGTACTAGTTTGAAGAGAAACAACAACTTTTTCTTCTAAGGCTTACGGTAAATTCATTTTCAGCTTTTTATGAACTTTTGTATTCTTTGAAATGCGTTGTAATGTTTTTTCCTTCGTATGTATAATCCGTCGCCTCATAATTGGACTTAAGTTTGTGCATAGATCTTACTACAAATAAAAACGACGGTTCGCATTTTTTCTTGCATCAATTATAAGTAAAGTCGCAGCCATCGTTCGCATTTTTCTTCTGTCTACTGTACACTTATTGATTGATATGAATTTTTCTGTGTGCACTACAGACAGTGTTTTGTTTATTTTCTTCTGCTTTATATTTTTAAAAGCAAATGGCATTCTTGCACTTTCTATTTATTTATATTTTTCAGCTTTTTTAATTTTTCCTACATCTCCGTTTTTTTATCAATTCCTTCAAGCAAAAAAAAAAAAAAAAAAAGATTTTAATTTATTTCATTTAATGTTCTACGTTTTTCACAACATACATTAGAGGCCAAAATTATAAAACATTTTTGAAATTGTGTATTTTTGAAGCTTGGTGGTTTATAACACTACTTATTATTTAAGTGATACCATAAAACTACATACCAATAGAAAGATAAGTTAGTCCAGATTGTCACGAAATAAATTTCGTGAAGGAATGTTTATTAAAACAGCAGTTATAAAGAAGAAAAACAAAAAGTATTCTAAAAAATGAGGCATACAATAATTTTCACAATGTCAGTTAATACGTAGTTGGATAGCTTTTACCCTTAATTTTGGCCTTTTAATGCCTTTACATGGAGTTAACTATGTCCTTTACTTCTGAAGCTGTTATAATGTGATGCAAAGATTGAATTATTGCTTTTATTAATTGGATTTTACTGCTGTGTTGCTTCTGTGCAACGTTTCTTTAGTCTCCTTTTTCGATGGGTCAATGTCTGTGCTATTCCCGGGCTATTCCAACATTGAAATATGATTATATTGAAACCACTTTTGGCATATTTTAGCAACATGACATGGAGCTGAATCATGTTGAAATATAAATGTTTATCTTGTAAAAGATCACATGCAGACAGCTTCATTTGCGATCGATGTACTTCATGTACTATGTATTTTGGGGAATTCAAATTACCAATAATCAAACAAATTATGACCAAAACTTTTGATGTCATACAACCCCATATCATAACACTGACTGGATGCCACGGTGTATGTAATGCTATTTTGATGTAAATCGTCTCCGATTCTTCTCCTTGCGTATTTTATGCAACCGAAAAGCGAGATTTTGATCTCATCAGACCAGATAACAGTGTCCCATTGTTCTGCTCAGTTAACATGAGTTTCAGCCTTGTATAACCCTTTATGTACTGAATTATGAATTCATGAAAATTTTATTTTCCAAAGCATTTTTCGTGAATTTTTGAAACTACATTAGAAGATTTTAAATAATCATTTAATAAATTTTGGAAGGATTGAAAGATTTAGAAGGATTAATTAAATTTGAATTTATAGGGATTTTGTGCAATATTTATAACCCCACTCAAATCTATTATTTTAAATATTTTTCTTAGTATTTTGTAGAATTAGGAAATGTACAAATATAATGTTCTTACAATAGAAATACACAAATATTTCCGAAATTAAAAATCGCCCCCCCCCCCCCCCACCACCACCAAGAAAGCTGAAAAGATGCAAAGGCAAAAGAAATCATCCTTTTAAAAATATTTTTGTTTTGTGTAACCAATAATGCTTTTGGAACAAGATAAAGTAAAGTATCTATAACTCATTCTAAACTGCATTGCTACTAATCGATGTATTAAATAAATTTTATAACAAGTTATTTTAATGGTACTTATAAGTACCGTCAGTAGATAAAAGGTTAATCTTTTAAACCTTTTTTTAAAACAAAAATGGCTTTTTTTCTTGGAATTCTAGCATTTAAAACAAATCCTTGCACTCTGCGCCGAACACTCCTTGCACTCAACATCGCATTGGCTTTCGCCATTTCACCTTGTATACATCCAGATGATTTTCTTCTCTCATCAATGCACAGCCTCTTAATTCTTCTATCATCACTTGCTGTTGTACACCTTTTCCTGCCTTTACCAGTTTGGTTTGTAGTTACATAGTCTCCTTATACCGCTTCAAAAATTTAGAAATGCCACTTTTGGTTACATTTCACCAATTTGGCTTCGAATTTCTTCATAACTATAACCTTGTTCGCTTAATACTACTACTTTATATCCCGGTAGCAGAAAGTTCGAGACGCTCGACGTGCGTCGCAGATTTATTTTGGACCTTGCAGATAAATTTGCCGACTTGAAAAAAAAAAGTATTTCCTTAAAAAAAAAAAAAAAAAAAAAAAAAAAAAAAAAAAAAAAAATGAAAATTCTGACAAAAAATATCGCGAATTCGACAAATGGTCGCCGAAAAATATCAATTTCGGCAATCGTTCGCATAAAAAATCGGTAATTTATAGCCAAAGGGTCGCTATAAAAACGCGAATTTCGTCAAAAAAGACCAGAAAAAAAACATGAATTTCGTCCCAGGGCTGTAGAAAAAATGCAAATTTCTGTCACAGGATCACGGAAAAAACACGAATTTCGTCAAAGGATTGCGGAAAGAATGCGAATTTAGTAAAAGGATCGTGGAAAGAACGCGAATTTAGACAAACGATTGTGGGAAAACGCAAATTTAGTCAAACGATCGCGAAAAAACGCAAATTTATGTCAAAGGATCGCGAGCAAACGCAAATTTATGTCAAAGAATTGCGGAAAGAAGGAGGAATTTCGTCAGAAGATCTCGAAAAGCGTAAATTTCTGCCAAAAGATCGCTATACAAACTTTAATTTTATCCAAATATCCCGAAAAAACGTGGATTTCGTTCCAGAGGCGCAAGAAAAACGCAAATTTCTGTCACAAAATCGCGGAAGAAACTTTAATTTCATCAAAGGATCGAGGAAAAAACACGAATTTAGTGAGACAATCGCGGAAAAAAATGCAAATTTCTGTAAAACGATCACGAAAAAACGCAAATTTTTGTAAAACGATCGCGAAAAAACGCAAATTTCTGTAAAACGACCGCGAAAAAACGCAACTTTCTGTCAAAGGATCACGAAAAACGCAGATTACTGTCAAAGGATCGCGAAAAAAGGAAAATTTATGTCAAAAGATCATAATTAAATTTGCGGAATTTCGTCAAAAAATCGCAAAAAGTGCAAATTTCTGCCAAAGGATCGCTGTAAAAAAGCGAATTTCGTCAAAAGATCCCTGGAAAAACGTGAATTTTGTCCCAGAGGTGCCGAAAAAACGCAAATTTCTGTCACAGAATCGCAGAAAAAACACGAAGTTCGTAAAGGATCGCGAAAAAAAGCTCATTTTTTGTCAAAGGATCGGGAAAACAACGGCAAATTTCGTCAAAAGATCGCGAAAAAAAGGAGGAATTTCCTCATAAGATCGCAAAAAAACAGCAGATTTCGTCAAAAGATCGCGAAAAAACGGCAAATTTCGTCAAAAGATCGAGATAAACGGCATACTTCGTCAAAAGAACGCGAAAAAACCCAAATTTCATCAAAAGTGCGCAAGAAAAACACATAATTAGTGCCGGTAGTGGATTTTCGCTCCCTGCCCCCCCTCTGTTGTAATCTTTCGGAAATTTTGCTGTAAATTTCAGAATTTTTTTTTTTTCCCCTCAGAATCACCCCTGTTATTAATCAGTAAGAACGCTGTTTATTTTAACACTCATAATGTTTGTACATAAGAAAATGTAACACGCTACTCCCGCAGACAATTTTCATCCCACTAAATTGCTGTCGCAGACACAACCATAACTTTCTGCTACTGGGCTTTATATTACCTTCTAAATAACCACTCAACTCTTTGTGTCATTTCTTCAATTTTCCTATGTTTTGCATCCTACTCTAATTTCAGTCACATAAAGCACTGACAAATGTCCTCCTCACAGTCCTCAAATCTCCTTGAAAACATGGCAACAACAATTGAATTCTGCTGTTACCTGTTGACTCAATGCTAAAGCAGGATGATACCTGATTGGCTATATGAACACTAATGGTCATTCAAATAAAGGAAGGCTACTTCATAGTATTAATCTAAGCAAATTGTGTCTTTTTTTGTTGTGGTTGTTGTTTATTTGTCTATAATTTTTAATTAAACATTAATAATTAAGAAAATTTATTTCATTATATTCTTGATTAAATTATATTTCCTAGGTTGTCAACGATTTTAATCAGTTGATTTAAATCAGCGATTAAATCGGATTTTAATCAACTGATTTTTTTTTTTTAAATCATTGATTAAAATCATAAATTTTCTAAATGTTTAAAATGACATAAAAAAGTATTAAAATCTAAGATGAACATAATTTGGAAAGTTTCTACAGGTATTTTGACTTATGAATACACAAAAAAAGCTTTAAATAGTTGTTTCTAAGCTTAATTCCTGACTGTTGTAAAAAGTTTAAGTACAGTAAGTTTGAAAAGTCTAGTTATTATCCAACATAACATAAAAAGGATTTCATTAAAAAATGATATTTAAATCTAATATAACTTGCGATGAAATAATTTCCTTTTAGTAATCAAATTATTCATTCTTTTATATAAAATAAGCCTATCAAGTATAATAAATTTTTGCAAGTAAAAGAATAAAATAGCCAGAATCTTATTTTCTCATTCTACTTTTGCAATACTGGAGATAAAGAAGAATTAAAGAATGATATCGACTGAACCGCTATTATAAAGGAATGTATAAGAGAAAAAGAACCAAATTGTATAAAATGTTACGCACACTAAGAGCTTCTTCAGTAAAGGCTGAATAAATGATGTTGTTTTTTAATTTTGCACGTATTTAAATTACATTTTCTTTCGGTTGTTAAGAGAAAATGGCAACAAAAATATATAATCACTATTTTACAACTATTTTTCCTTTATTTTCTACAGAGGTGGAGTACTTCCGTTGCCAAAATTAAGCAAAGGGCTCTAAAAACTACAAAAAAAATTAATATTTCAAAAATAAATGGAGATGCAGTTTTCAAACAAGTTGCATTTAAAAGTACTTTTTCCCCCCCATACAACGGTATAAAAATTGAAAATGTGCAATGCTTAGAAGTTTAAAAAATTGCTATAGAGTATTTAATCCTACAATGATACATCTGCTTTGTTTTACGGCTGGCTTATACAACGTAACGTTATTTTTTGGAGACGACATAAAATAAGCTGGGAGAAAGAAATAGCATACCGGGAGCTAATAAGTAACTAAATTAGAACAAAAAACTTTCACTTCAATTTCCTCGAATTCTAATTTGTGTTACGTAACATCTTGTTCCACTCAGGTCTTCATATAGGGCAACTCTAGGATAGATGGCCATAGTTTATAAAGATTGAAATAAAAATTTTTAGAATGCAAATACAAGAAATATTTATGCATATTTAAAATTCTTATACATATACTCATAATATTTTATGCAAAAAATAATTAAATATTGAAAACAAAAAGTGTTAAACAAAATTTAAATTTAAATGGCAAATGGCCATCTCTCCTTAAAGCCGAGGAGAGATGGCCATCCAATACAAGAAAGAAAAAGTGAAGATAAATAGCAAAAAAATAACACATTTCATATAGTTAATCATGAAAAGCATATGGCAATTTATAAAGATGCAGTTATATGATGGAAAATGAGTGAATAAAACTCGAATAAACAAAATTTGAAGTATAATTTCAATACTTCACTTTTCGTAAAATCTTGCCACGTGCTTGGCAAAGGTCTTGATAATTTGCACACGTTTCATGGAACCACTGCAGGTACCTTATGCACTGTATCCAGACATTATTTTTGGATGTGATATTATATTGTTTTGCACAACCAACAAAGTGATCCTATTCCAATTCCATTTACTCGGAATCTGTAGAATATGATAATGTATTTCGTTTTCTTCGCTACTGGAACTGTCGAGTGTTAATTGTAGGTTTATTACTTTAATTTAGTTTATTTATCAACTTTATCAGTTTCTGTAATGAAACTTTTCGACATTTTTCAGTATTTTTTGAAGCAAATAAATCGTTAGGTCTTATTATATTATTATTATTATTATTAAAATATTTATATTAGTTAAAATTTAAATAATTATATCAATTAATATATTTATAAACGTAAACGTTACATATTTATTTTAAATTTAATTATATTTAGTTAAAATGATGACTAGGTATAATTTTGAAATATTGATTAAAGGTGGCCATCTCTCCTCGATTTCATGTGGCCATCTATCCTGAAATGGAAGGACTGATGATCGCCCAATTTAAAGCAGCATCAACAGCCACTGTATATCTTTGTTTTAGTCTTAGAAGTAAAGATTAGATTATATACGTGCCTTAAAAATCCATATAGTAAAAATATATATAACGTAAAGTCGTGGAAAAAAAAAGTAAACACCCCCTACTAACTCCTCAACAAATCATCGTAGAAGAAAGTTACTGGTACCGAACGATTGGAAATAAAGTCTACTTTTAAATGATGTATATAAAATTTTCTTAGGGGGTCACCTACATATTAAAACGAATCCAAACTTCATTTTTTTCAATGGCAATACCCAATTTTAACGAGATATTTCAAATCTTCGGTTCAAACTATGCCTAGACACCAAATTCCAAGTCATTTGAATGATAAGTTTTTGAATTATAAACATTCAAAATTTAGTGCTTCTAATGTTAAATTGGATTTTCATATTTTTATTTATATCTCTCGAAATTATGCTCCTAATGTGCTAAATTTTTTTGTAGTAATAATACTAATATACCCAAACATAAATAAGCTGAATTTGCAATTTTTATAATTTTATGATATTAATGATGAATTATGAAATTAATATTCGAAAAAAATTATGAATTGGAACCTACAATTTTTTTGATGGATTTAGATTTATTAAGTCCTGCTTTATGGAAATTCAAAAACTTCACATTTTTCGTCCAAGTACTTTTTAAATTATGCTTAAAAAACGGCAGAATGATGGTTTAAGGGGACGTCTATGATAGAAGTGAGTAGGCATTTTGAAATTTCTTCTGCTGTACTGTAATCTAACACGCTTCATTGACTCCTTGAGTGGCGCTTAAGGTGCCTTGATCAAGGAAGGGGCTCTCTCTGTTAACAATCCAGTACGGAACTTCAATTTGGATACAGCCCTTAAAATACGCTCGTTTTAAAATAATTAATTTCGCGGAAACTTATGGTACGAATTGCATAAAAATTCGTTTTTAGGCTAATTGAAGGGTGTAGAGTTCATTTATGCTGTCAGAATTGGGTACTGCTAATGAAAAAAACAAAGTTATGGTTCGTTTTAATATGTAGATGGCCTCCTAAGCAAACTTTTAAATGTATCATTTAAAAGTAGACTTTATTTCCAATCGTTTGGTACCAGTAACTTTCTTCTACGATAATTTGTTGATGAGTTAGTAGGGGGTGTTTACTTTTTTTTTTCCACGACTGTACGTGCTGCAAAACATTCATATACCCAAGTCAAAAAAAGATATTCCACCACTTATTTAATTTACATTAAAATTATACTTACTATTTTATAATCGAAAAACACAACTGCACGTTGCAATAAATAAACACGTTGAACTATTTCATACGAACAATGTTTATATTGCAATCTATGATCAAGTTTTGGAGATATTTAGACTGGCCATCTCTCCTCTATGGCCATCTATCCTAGAATTACCCTATAATTTCATAAGAATTAAAATATTTGCCTAAAATTTCACCTTTTCAAAACTTTTTTCCAGAATCTTTTTGTTGTTTTACTATTTATTGTGAATTAATCAATAATTTATTTTAATCTGATAATAACTAAATGTGAAGAATTGTTATTTTATTCCTTCTTATTTTTTATTTGCATAGTCATAAAAATATTGTTACGCAGAACAAGAAATGTGTATTTCTTTCAAAATTATTACAAATAAAAATCATGCATTAATCAAAGATTATGAAGCACTTTCCAACATATTCATAATACTGTTACGAAACTTAATTTTTTTTTTCCATACAGCGAATACAGCCAATTTACTAAATAATTTGTAAAACGTATAACGTGATTGTAAATCCATTTTTAGCAGTTTCCGCTTATTGACGATAGTGTATTCGAATTATTTCTGTATTTCAGTATATAATTTACAGTGGAATGTATAATTCCACTTACTAATTTAAAATTTAACTCATCGGTAAAACGCATACACAACTGAAATGCTTTTCCAACGAATGTTATTCATGGGCGATTATGTATCCATATCTTTTATGCAATTCTGTAAAGGAATTCATATAAAATATTCTCAGGTCTCATGGTATAGTAAAATTTAATGTTGTTGTTGTCATATGACGGTCGATTATCACTAGGGATGTAGGTCTGGCGGTGAGTGCCCTCCGTGTGTGGGGGGGGGGGGGGGTGTCTTCCTAAGGGAACCTAACCCGTATTTAAGCAAGAAAGCCAAGTGTCGAAGATAATCACGGAAAACTCCGAACGATTAGGACGACGGGCGCGATTGGGTTCGAACCCAGCACCTCCCACTACCAGCTTCGAGAGCAGAACCTCTCGGCCACTAGTAGGGCATAGTGAAATTTAAATGAACAAAAACAGTTGAAAAAACTCTGTCAGAAATTTTTGTCTTTACTAATTCTCCAGTAAAATAACAGCTAGTTTCTAATATTATCTAAAATCTGTTTTACACATTCATAGGCGTAACCAGCCTTTTGAACGGGGGGGGGGGGGGGGGTGCCCAGACTTTTTAACCTGAACATGTTGGATACAAACAATATCTTATATAGTAAAACCTGCTAAAACGGAACCCCATGAAACCGGTCGAATTTCCTTTTTAGACAGGTTTCCATCTTAGAAGGTATAATTGTGTGGTATTTCTTTTAAAAAGGGGTGTGGATGAGAGAACGGGTTCAAAAAATCAAAACTAAATCTAATGGTAAAAAAAAAATTATATATATATATATATGTGTGTGTAAATCTCCGTGCAGCAGTGACATAAGGCAGTAACTAAGTGTGGTCACAAGTGTAAAACCTTTTGGCACCCTAACTTCTTATAAAGATTTTAAAAGACCTTTAATCGTGCTGGAACCTTCTATTGCATGAGACCTACCTAACATTATCTCTGTCAAAGTCTTGTAGATGAAATTTTGCCGGATGATAAATCTCAGATAATGCTGCACACCCACGAAAGTTTTTCAGAATGTGACTCCATGACTTCTTAGGAATCACCGAGGGGGGGGGGGGGGGGCAAGAAATTTTAGAAGTCTATATACATATTATTATAATATTATAAATAATTATAATATTTAGTAATAATTCATGTTTTTACCTCAGAATGTGTCGAATATATTAGGTAAAGCAGCTCATGATAATACAGTAGACGCTCGATTTTACGAACTCGGGTGGAATCATATAATGTGTTCGTAAAATCGAAAATTCATAAATGGGAATAACATTAGATCAATGAGATGCTGGTCGGGACCAGTACATCAGTTCGTAAAAACGAAGAATTCGTAAAAAAGAGGTTTGCAAAATCGAGTGTCTATTGTATACACTAAATTTTGTCAAGATGATAAAAATTATATTACCATGATGCGACTGTAATAATAAAGATAGCTGCTTGTCTGTCTCTCTCTCTATGTGTGTGTGTGTGTGTACGCGCGCTGAATTCTGAAAAAACAATGCAGTCCTCACAGCCGCAAGATTTGATAGGAAAGTACCTGTATGTCTTAAGTCATGCATATCAAAGACAATTTCTGGAATTTTTCAATTAATTTTTTATGCGAATTTTTTTAAATTAGTAAAAAAAAAATCCGATTTCAATATTTTATCCAGTAAACTTTGTCTTCTTTTCAATAAAGTTTTTTCAAGATTCTTACAGCGATTTTTCAATTTGTAACATTTTTTTAATGTTATTTTTAAAGGTTTTCTTTTTCGCATTCCTAAAAGGAATCCAGTTTAAATATTTTGCCCAATTAGTTAAGTTCGTTCCCTGCTGTTTTTTACTCTTTTCCGAATTTTTAATGCGATTTTTAAGGGGGATTTTCGTATTTTGAGGCGATTTTTTGGCTGATTTGAAACAGAAAAAACTCTCCGCTAATTTTTGCAATTGCCGTGATTAAATTCGAATTGGAAGAATGTCGAATCATTTCTTATAAGAAAGCTGAAATTTTAATTTGGCTCGAAATAAAAAAATCGCGATAATTCATGATTCGTTTATTTCGAGACAGAAGTGGTCGTAGCTTGCTCGGGGGTACGTTGCCGAAGGCAGTCCCCCCCCCCCCCTCCCCCAACCCACCCAAATCCTAGATTTCTTTAATTCTAATCTATGTTCGTTTAAAAAAATTAACCAGCGAAACTCCACTAGAAATGAAGTTTTCTTTGAGGGACAGGGTTTGAAATAACGTGCGGGATCGCGCGATTTGTGCACAGAAAAGGAAAGTCCCGCATAATAAAAAATACTGTACAGTATTTCCGCCCTCAAAATTCTTTCACAGATCTGTGATTCTTCAGTGAGTATTTTAAAACTTTTTTGAAGTCCGCGATTTTTATTTCTTTTATGGAACTTTTCAAAATCAATTCGTGACTCGGTCCCGGAAAAATCTGAGAATTTCTTCAAACGATAAGTGAAAAATATCGTCAATTTCGATAAAAGAGTGCAGAAAGAAATCGCGAATTTCGTCAAAGATTGCGCAAAAAAATCACGAATTTCGATAAACGATTGACAAGAAAATGTTACAAATTTCTTCAAAAAGTCGCGGAAAAGAATAGGGAATTTTGATACTTGGTACGGAAAGATATCGAGAATTTTCCCGATCGGTCGCGTTAAACTATCGCGAATTTCGACAAATGACCCCTGTAAAAAAAAATCAGTTTCGTGAATCGGTTGCAAAAAATAAAAAAACAAATTTCGTCAAAGGATCCCGTTGAAAACGAGAATTTCGTCAAAGGATCGCAGAAAGAAAATGCGAATTTCGTCAAAAGATCGCGGAAATAAAAAGCTAATTTCGTCAAAAGATCGTGTAAAGAAAACGGGAATTTCATCGAAGGATCGTGCTAAAGAAATGCCAATTTCGTCAAAATATCGCGGTAAAAAATGCGAATTTCGTCAAAGGACGTCGGAAAAAAAGCACGAATTTTGTCAAAAGTTAGTGGTGAAAAGTGCGGATTTCGACAAAAAATCGCGTAGAAAGACATGAATTTCGTCAAACGATTTTGGGAAAAATTGTAAATATCATGAAATGATCGCAAAATAAAATTGCGAATTTCGTCAAAATGTACTGCACTAGGCGAAAAGTTTGAAACCGGGTCCTTTTCCTAGTTTCAAAAGAACTCCGCGAAACGAGAAGAAACTCCAAAAATCACATAAAAATTTTATGAGGAAAAAAAATACTATATTGACTTGAAAGACTGCAACCATATTCCTTTTACGAATGTCAAAATATGGTCGCGAAACACGAAATTCAACTAACTCCAGATTAATTTTAATTTTCTGTGCTATTATTTCTGATTTTCAGAGGCAGGGTCTGTGCACCTCCCAGAATTATTGTTTCACATCTGCATTCCCTTTCAAATTTTTTTGCTTCATTCTAGACTTTAGACGTTTAGACTACGAAATCAAAGAGACAAATAATTTCTGTTTCTATCCTCGTCAAGAACTTGCGTTAATTTCTCATGAAATTGCAGAAACATGTGCAATAGAAAGAACGATTTTTAAAAAAATCTCCCACAAACAAAAGACGTCAAAGTGGGATTATAAAACTTCCTTTTTGACTTACTGTGACTAATACAGATTCTTGTAAATATTCTAGTTGTAAAAAAGATAAAGAACATAATTAAAAAAAAAAAGAACGTGGAATTCTTTTTTTATCCTAGTTCAAAACTTTGGCTGTTAGTTTTCTGAACTAAACTAATTGAACTCTGCTTTCACTTCTTTTTTCTTTTGTCGATTTTGATTTTTTTTTAAATAATTGTGCTTGAGTCTGCGCGAGCGGAGTGTGTGTGTGGGGGGGGGGGGGGGGCGGCCACCCAGGGCACCCCCCTGGTTACGCCTATGCAGGGCTTAATTTGCGCCGGAGCCCACCTGAGTCCGGCTCCAGTACTTCTCTGTTTTTAGTAAATATTTAAACGTTGGTCGGAATTCACCGGAGCTCATAAATACAGGGCTCCGGAGCCCAGTGCAATAATATTTCCGAAAAACCGAAGTCTAAATTGCTTTTTCCTTTCCTTCCATTCTCCAAGCTCTTGCATTCTTTTTTTTACCAAAACACTTATATGTGACGTAATGTGTCGCACACGTAGGAGATGGAGATGAAAGGACTCAATTTTTATATCAGATTTTGGGTTTGGACTGACTCGAGCTCAATCTGTATTACAATTAAAATTTTATTTATTCATGTATAGAAGAAGAAAAAAAACTTTTCCTCCTTTAAAATTACGTATTATATTCTATTTCAAATCATTTTAATGCTACTTTGATCAAAATGAAGGGGAAACAGAAATCGTGTTTTTCTATTTCAAATTTATGTCGGTGACGACGTGTTGATACGACACCACTCAAGAGACTGAACAATGAATTTGATTTCAGTTCGATTTTCTTTTGTGATAGTAGGATAATTTTGTATTGGCTGTTTTATTTATTTATTTAGATATCTAACCTGAAAAGAATATTTTCTGTTTTAGCCAACGAGCATCAGCCTGAGGTTTTGTTTGTTTGAGGTTTTTTTGTCTTCTATTGCGTACGAGTATAAAAACCACATTAGTGATTTTTCTATTTATTTTGTCTCTATATTCTATTTATTTTGTATTTTTATGAATTATACCCATGCTAAGGCTCTGCTCTACACATTTATGAAGTCACTTTCATTTGTAAGTAGATATAATTGCCATGTATTGTTATTCTGATAGAAAGCAATCGGGCAGTGTTTCCCGTTTTTCTATAAAGGCATCGATTCTTTCCGATAACGGTGTTAAATTTTTAATTTAATCTCATTTTCAGAGACTCACCACAAAAGATTGTTATGCGGAAGGAATCGATTATAATTTAAGATATGCACCTTTTATAAGAAATTGTAAATCATTATTCCATTCTTCAGCATACAAATATTAATTTCTGTAAATTTCCTTCATTAAAAAAAAAAAAAAAAATGACATAGCTGCGAACTATCCTTTTTTGTGTTAACACTATTTCCAAATCATAATCATCTTACCATATTTAATCGCAGAGTTCTGCAATTAATTAACTTTAAAATTAGGCAAAGATTTACTATTCAGAAGGAGTGATAACTAAAAAGTGGAATAGTTGACAGCTAAGTATATGTTGATAGATAAATGTAAAATTTTTATTTTGCTAAAGAAGAAAAGGGCTTTAAAATTTTCAAATAATGTACGAAATATAAATATGCAGATTGGAGTGACGGGGGGGGGGGGGGAGGGGGAGAACGGTACGCTTGTTGTACCGGTAGTGCAGAATATTAGGGCTCCGGTACTTTTTTTGTTAGAAATTAAGCCCTGCGCCTATGACATTTAACTCACCGGTAAAACGCATACACAACTGAAAATACTTTTTCGACGAATATTATCCACGGGCGACAATGTGTCCATATGCTCAGGGCTGGCCTAAGGGGTGTGCGAAGTGTGTGACCGCACGGGGCGCCTAGTCTCAGGGGGCGCCAACCGGCGGAAAGGGAAGAGGAGCACCGATAGATATTTTTTGATACTACGTTTTTTTTTTCTTTTTTAAATTCTCTATAACCAGACTGGAATCATCTGGTGGGATCTGTTGAGCAGAGGGTCTTTGCGTTTAAAGGCACTAAATTTTCACACACAGCGACTTCTGTATTCTTTATTTGAGCAAAATGCAAACAAAGAACTTCAGAGGAACTTATCAGAGGAACTTAAAACGCGTAGAAATCTAAAGTCAAATTACTTTTCTTGAAAATGAGAAAGGACCACCCCCTATTCAACTCTGTCGCAATGACTCTGCCGCTTCCTTGCGAATGAGTACCAATTTCTTTGGACTGATTAATTTTGCCCCAGCTGAGGGGCGCCAAATTTAGGGAGTCTCTAAATCGATTTATCTCACATATTTTGATGATAAAAAGGAATTGTAGACCTTTTTTTTGTGTGCGTATGTCTGAATACATTATTTTGTAAAATATTTTATTATATCCAAATAATGAAGAAAGAAAAACGGGGAAAATGCTCACAAATTCGAGATTTTTAATTTTTTTTTTTTTTTTTTTTTTTTTGAAAGGGTTAATTTTTGTATTTTTCGAAACGAATTACCGTAAACGAATTTCGAAACGTATTTTTCGAAACGAAAGAAAAAGTTTCTCTAAATGTTTCTAGAGATGGCTCAAACCCATTTTGTACTTTACATGGTTACGTACCAGAAATGAGGCTCAACAGGATTAAATGGGGGGGCGGGGGAGGAGCGCCTATTTTAGGGAGGCTTTAACTCGAAATTATCTCGCTTATTTTGACGATTACTAAGAATTGTAGACTTTTTGTGTGTGTGTGTGTCTGTGTGTGAATACATTCTTTTGTAAAATATTTTTATTATATCCAAATAATGATGAAAAAAAAAAGGTTTTTTAAATGTTTCTAGAGAAGGCTCAAACCCATTTTGTACTTTACATGGTTACGTACGTGAAAAGAGGCTTAAAAAGGTTAAATGGGGGGGGGGGGGGGGGGGCGCCATATTTAGGGAGGATTTAACTCGAAATTATCTCACATATTTTGACGACTAATAAGAATTGTAGACCTTTTTTTTACTTGTGTGTGTGAATAAATTAATTTGTAAAATATTTTATTATATCCAAATAATGAAAAAAGAAAAAGTTTCTCGAAATGTTTCTAGAGATTGCTCAAATCTATTTTGTACTTTACACTAGGGGGCTCTGCCCCCTACGAGCTACGCTCTCCAACCACCGTTCAGGCACACCAAAATCCAAAAAGCGCGCTAATTTGATCGGCTTTAAAAATATTAAATTAAAATTTAAAAAAAAACAGTAGCGATTTCTCTGTAAACGGTTTTCCATTCGTTTTCCTTGGATTGGGGATTTTTAAGACCAAATCTGCTGCTGTTAAGAGATACAATGGCTGTTTTCGTATTTAATTAAAAAGTTAAACATTTGAAAATAAGCTAATGTAAAATGAATTAAGTAAACAGTGTCATTGTCCCCGGTGTTTTTTAACAGCGCTATAAGATAGTTCTTTTAAATAATTCATTTTAAATATGTCGTTTTAAATGTGACGTAATTTACACCAAAGTTTTATTTCTCTTATTAATATTCAGGTGAAAATACTTTTGTTGTTAGAAGGAAATATTATTTGCGCTGTCTTCGAATTCACGATAATAATTGAAAAGATTATCTCAAAATATCTCGCGCAAATATATTTTTTAATTTAACTTGTTTTGTCATATATTTGGCCATTTTAAATATGACGTAATTTCCTCCATTTACAAGTTTTAACGCATAACAATTTTTTTAATTTTAATATATCGTTTCTCTTTTTAAAATTCAAGCGTAAATATGGTTCTTACGACGTAATTTTCCTGCTTTTAACATGTAATCATTTAATTCTAATTTTAAAGTTTTTTTTCTGTTAATAATAGTCACGTGTAAATAAATTTTTAATTTGAAGTAAACGTTATTGCTTGCGCTGTTTATACAATTGGCAACAGTTTAAATTAATTACATTTTCTAAAATATATTAAATATATCTCTCGAAATGCTGAAAATTTGAATTTAAAATAGAAATAAAACCTAAAAAAAAATGAGTCAAAAAATAAATGCAATCTGGACACCGGGAACTTATAATGTATAAAATGATCTAAAAATGATTAAATTCTCATGTATAGTTTTTGTTCCAATAAAACTTTTTTAATGGAACGATTTTGTCCAACTTTAGCATTAAATATCTCTTAAAATAATTCTTCGTTTTGAAAACTGTCTGCATCAGCGTGTTTATCAAACATTTCACTATAATACCACCGATTTTCATATTTTTGTATGCAACAGTTTTTTTAATATTAACGAAGAAAGGCCATACTTAAGCATTCAAATTGGATACCGATCTACCGGGAATATCTACGCAGATTTTCATTGGTCCATTTCCAAATCAAAACTTTTTTTATATGTAGAAGGATAGTTACCTGAAAGGAGGCTCAATAGGTTTAAATGGGAGGGGGTGGGGGGGGGAGAGGAGAGGATGCCATATTTAGAGAGGCTTCAATTTGAAATTATCTCATATATTTTGACGGTTAATAAGAGCTGTAGACCTTTTTATTTTTGTGTGTGTGTGTGTGTGTGAGTGTGAATGCATTCTTTAGTAAAGTATTTTTTACATCCAAATAATGAAGAAAGAAAAAGTTTCTTTAAATGTTTCTAGAGATGGCTCAAACCCACTTTGTACTTTACATGGTTATGTACCTGAAAGAAGGCGCAAACTGATTAAATGGAGGGGGAGCAAATACATATACGCGACAGTGAATTCCTACTATTAGTTCACACTCTCCCTATATTTATTTATTTATTTATTTATATATCTTGTTCAAATTTTCAATCGTTAATAAAATACTTATTATTCACCCTATCAAGTTGAAATAAATTTGTTTAAACTTGTGCTGGATGACAATTGATGTGAATACAGTTTTTTCAAATTTTAATTCATTAATTAAATTAATTAATTTTAGTTTTACAGGGGAGACAAAATGGCGGCCATTGGTTATTGGAGCATTTAATGCATCTTCATATCTATAAGGGGGATTACCATAGGGAGGACCCTGTTCTGTCGCCCAATACCGCCAAGTTTTCCGCCAACTTGGCGATATATCGCAAAATTTGGCGACCAAAATAACTCGCCAAAAGTGACGCCAACTTGGCGATATCTCTAATATTTCGCCCAATTCCCATAGACTTCCATTGTAAACCTACTTGCTTATAAAAAATCAACAAATTGAAATATTTTAATGCAACAAAAACTAATATTAGCTTAAGGGATTATATTAAATTTTTCTTTGATGACCTAAGTAGAAATTGACTTTAAAAACGAAATTTTTATATTACTTGTATATTTTGTTGGTACCGAAATTAAATAGTTAAAACGAAGAAATTACTTTAATTGGTGCGTTTAGTATGTATTAATTTTAAAAGTTAAATCTTTTAAACCTTTCTGACATTTCATATTCCAAACAAATCATTCTAAAAAGATGAGCGAAAAAATACGTCACATGCATCAGCAGTAGCTTTCGAAATTTTTTGAATTTTCAGAAGTAAATGTTTAATAGTTTGATTAAATTTTAAACAGTGGGGTAGCGTTTGGCCACGGACACGGAGACAATATGGGAGGGAAGGCGCAAGAGGGCAAAAGGGTGCATTTGTAAAAAAGTTGAAAATTTACCAAGATCATCCTTCATTTAAAAGAAAAATTAATGTGCTTTATGATCATGGTCTTAATATAAACTGTTTATCATAAGATATTAGTATTAAGTAAAAATTTTAACAATGAGTAAATGCGGCAGTGAACAGGAGAATTAAAACAAAAGACACACACACATACATAAATATATATATTAGAGATTGAGATGAGACGGTCTCGGGCTTTTTATCTCGAAATTCGGTGTCGGGAGGGCTTAGGCTCAAAGTGAAAAATTTATTTATTAACAAATTGAAAAAAAAATGGTAGAAACTTGAATAAAACGAGAATGTAGTATCAGTTTCTTTAAAGTATTTTACAATCCTCTAAAAATAAGTTTGAAAGAAAACGAAATTATTGCTGAGATATAAAAAAATATTCAGTATCCACTGTCTACCTCCCTGCGGTAAGTGCATACTTTATTGATGGCCGGTAGCTTAGTGGTTAGCGCATTGCACACCCATACCCCGGGTTTAAGGTTTGCCTCTGGTCCTGGGCGAGAATCTTTTAACTTTTTATAACTCCGAAGTCGATTACAATGGTTACAATACAAATCATGTTTGAGAACGAAACACTAAGTGTTTCGAAGCCACTTAACCATGAACATATGCTACAAACAGCATTTCAGAGTCCGTGTTCATTTCTTATTTATTTTAAAGGCAAGATTTTATTTTTAATACAATTTTTCCAAGAGTTAAGTGAGTTTACTAATTTTATCGAAAGTTTTTATTATGATAAGTGAGTCCTTTTCAGAAGTAGCCATTTAAGAGTAGTGACCAGATCACAATCTGTTTCAAATCTAAAAAAATTGATTTTCTTATTTTTTATAAAAATTTTGAATCAATAAAAAGAGACTGAAAAAAAATATTCAGATTAGATCTGGATCAATTTGAAATTAATAATGTATTAACACAGACTCAAATTGAATTTCAACTTTGCATGGGTGTTTACTACTCTTGCACATTGTAAAAAAAAAATTTTGAAACATAGATAATTTGTTTTTCACAGATATGTATAATAGTCCAGGCAATAGAGACCGTATAGGGGCTCTACCTAGCAAAATTCATGGTAGTTCTGGAAAAAGGCTTACTATATGTTTTTGGGGTCGCTGAATCTGAATTTGTAACTTTCCACCAAAATTTCCCCCGGCAACACCCCCCCCCCACACTTTTGGTAAAAAGCCCCCCAAAAAAGGTTTTTATTAAAAAAAACAATTTTTCTATTGTTGTAGGGAAAAAGTATCTAGAAATTCAGAAAGTAGACAAAATTTGCAACAAATTAGATATATACATTATGATTTAGGATGAAGGGGAAGGGGGATCTGCCTCGGAACATGCGCGCGGTGCTGCGTGAACTAAGTTGCGCAATGCCACTGAACCACTCACACGTTTACATTCGCCCTCCCATCTCCCCTCCGAATTTTCTTTATAAGGTTTACGAGTTACTAAGTTAGTTAGTTAGTAAGTTACTAAGGGAGACTAAGTTTTTTGAGTCGCTGAATCCGAATTTTTAACTTCTCCCCCATATAGTTGTTTTTAACTTAAATTTCTTATAGTTTTAGGGGGAAAGCATTACGAAATTCAGAAACTAGACAAAATTTGCAACAAATAGGACATATGACATTATGACGTAGGATGAACGGGGAGGGGAGGGCTGCCTCTGAACATGCACTGCGGCGCTACGTGCACTAAGTTATGAAGTCCAGGCAATAGGGGATTTTACATGGAAATTTAATACTAGTTCTAGATTTCGACTCACTGTATGTTTTTTGGGCCGCTGAATCCGAATTTGTAACTTCTCAACAAAATTTCAGCCGGCAACCCCCCAAAAAATTGATTTTTTGAAAAAATTTTGTTTTTGAGAAAAGCGCGCGGGGAATGTTCCGAAGCAGCCCCCTCTCCCCCATTTATCCTACGTCATAATGTCATATATCCTATTTGTTGCAAATTTTGTCTAGTTTCTGAATTTCGTAATGCTTTTCCCCTAAAACAATAAGAAATTTAAGTTAATAAAAACTATTTTGGGGGGTTTTCGAGGAGGAAAATTTTGGAGGTAAGTTAAAAATTCGGATTCAGCTACCCAAAAAACTTAAAGTAAACCTTATAAGGAAAGTTCGGAGGGGAGATGGGAGGGTGAATGTAAACGTGTGAGTGGTTAAGTAGAATTGCACAACTTAGTCCACGCAGCACCGCGCGCATGTTCCGAGGCAGATCCCCCCTTCCCCTTCATCATAACTCATATTGTCATATACCTAATTTGTTGCAAATTTTGTCTACTTTCTGAATTTCTAGATACTTTTCCCCTAAAACAATAAAAAAATTGATTTTTTTTAATAAAAACCTTTTTTGGGGGCTTTTTACCAAAATTTGGGGGGATGGGGTTGCCGGGGGAAATTTTGTGGAAAGTTACAAATTCAGATTCAGCGACCCCAAAAACATAAGGCAAGTCGATTTCCAGAACTACCATTAATTTTGCTAGGTAAAATTCCCTATTGCCTGGACTATAAGATGATTATAGTAAATTTACTACTTAATTTTTCTACTGCTTAAAAGACGTAACATTTCTTTGCCGCAATTAGAACAAGTTTTCTTCATGTGATAACCTATAAAAAACACATTCTAGCCCCCCAAAATTAAATTTCCGCCATTTAATTGACAAAAACGTAGTTGAGAATGTAGGTATAATCACTTTATACGCAACTATGCAACAGAAATGATCTATTTGCCAACGAAGCTATCATTTTTGTTATTTACAATGTACACAAGTAGAAAAAAACATAGTTTTGTGGAAAGTGCACCCTCAGTTATTAATTGGAGTCTGTCTTAAAGTACTCATTAACACTTTCCAACAAAGTTGAAAAGTGTTTATGACTTCGGTTTGTCTGGTCGTCTGTCCGCGCTCTAACTCTCGTAAATATACTCGGATTGCCCGGAAATTTTTGGATGTTATTGACGTTTACCATAATACAATTCCTATTTCAGCATGTTTAGTTCATTTACAGGGACAGTCAAAAGTATTCCCTTATATTACGGCCAACGGGAAAAAATTGTTTCAAATGACTTTTAATGATGTTATACGCTTTCAAACATAAAATTGATATGCATTTATGAAGTGCTCTAAACTATGAATTCTGTAGAATATACATGCTAAGAATAGTTATTATTCATTTACAGGGCCACACAAAAGAATTCCGTTACATAATGATATGGGGAAGGGAGGTTGTTTGTTGCGTGTTTTAATTATTTAAAACTGTTTCATATATAATGAAATCGATATATATCGCTGAGTTTTACTATAAGTTATTTCATGTATAATACGAAGTGCATAGCATTTACAGGAACACACAAAGATTTCAGATACTGTATTGTATCCGAAGTCCTGTACATTACCGAGGATTGCTGGAAATGAAATGCACTTTTAATTGTGATATGCCCTTTTATGCTTCACTCTATTTATGCATACTCTATTATGTGAAATAAATGCTATAATTCATATACAGGGCTACACAAAGGAATTCGTAAGGGATACTGGGTATGAGCGCAAATTGCTTATATGTGGTTTTTTAAATGGGTTATGCATTTTTACGCTGAATTGCATTTAGTTTACAAAGAAATGTTTGTAGAATATAGATAAAATGATATACAAGGCCACACAAAGAATTGGATACATAGCCGTCTGTGGATGATAATTTCTGGAAATGTGATTTCAAGAGTGTTTTAGTTTGAATTAAATTTTAGCTAAATAGTGGCTTGTAATAAAGGTACTAGGTAAAATACAGAGCTGTACAAATGTATTCAAGTATGTTTCTATTTATTAGTATAACTTGCTGAAAGAGAAATTTCAACTTGTTATGCGTTTTCTTGCCAAACTAGGTCTTCCTATTATATAGTACATATATCAACCTACAGATCCAATACAGGGCTGTTTAAAAAAATCGGAATACATATTTGGCTATGGACGGAAACTGCTGAAATCAGTTTTTAAATGCTTTATGCGTTTTCTTAAATGTTTACTTAGTTATCTTATTTACCTTATTTCCCTAAATAACGAAGTTTTGATAAAGCATTCAGGAAGTGTTGAAAAGTTTCATAATCTATGCTTAACGCATGATTTTTTCTTTCTTGTTTTTAATTTTAGATTGATTCGTTTGCGATTTGAATATTCTTGTGCGGCTTGTTTTGCCTGATCTAGAATTATATATATTTTTTTTTTTTGTTTTAAGTATGAAAAATAAATCGATTTTTTTAAAGATTTTAAAATTCATAACTCGCCAAATATAAATTTCCTTTATGCTTCCTGTAAACTAAATAACAAGACAGGGTGATAATTTTCATCTTACATAATTGGTAATTTAGTACTATTCGGTTAACTGTAGAAGCATTTCAAATAATAAACATAACTATTCTAATAAAGTTTCTTCTTTCAATAAATTCATTGTTATTTTTTCCTATACCATGACATTGTTTCCTTTTTGAATAATAATGTTACATATTTGGTTGATATTTAATATAAAATTAAGATCTCAAAGACAGGATTGAATATAGATACTTATCAATTTTTTACTCTTTTAAAATAATATTTTAAATAATTTAGAACAACATGCATAAATTATGCACGAATATTTTAAGAATAGTAAAAAAAAAAAAAAAAAAAATGCGAAGAAAAACCAAAAAGCCAAATATTTTTAATAGAGATGGGGGAGGGGGGGGGGAGGGCGCACAAGCGAATGCTCGCACGGGCGCCAAAATGATCTTGGGCCGGCCCTGCATATGCTTTGTGCAGCTCCGTAAATGAGTTCTTTTAAAATATTCTCAGGTCTCAAGATATACTAAAATTTAAATGAACAAAAACTTGTAGCGCAGTTTAAAAAGCTCTTTCAGAAATTTCCGTCTTAACTAATTTCCTAGTAAAATAACAGCTAGTTTCTAATATTATCTAAAATTTATTTTACAAATTTAACTCAACGGTAAAACGCATTCAGAACTAAAAATACTTTTTCGACGAATATTATTGATGGGCGACAATGAGTGTGTTCAGAAGTGCATTTCGCGCCGCGCGCGCGCTCAGAAGTTTATGCCATGGAGAGTAGGTCTTATCGAAGAAAGGAATTTTAAAATAATTCAATTATTTCCTTATTTTTAATGATTCAAAAAAGGTAAAACCAACGACTATATTTCTTTATCCTTCCAAAACATGGTTTTCGTTACAGAAATACATGCCTATGTACACTCAGATAAAATCTAAAATAGTCGGAGAAAACATCACGTGACCTTCTTTATCTACTTTAGCCCATTTAGAATTTAAAATTAGTTAACCAACCGCACACAAAATCCGCTCAAGCTGCTCAAAAAAATTGTGTGGGCGATTTGATCACGTGATTGTGCGTTGTTTGGTAGGTTGATTGATACAATTTAAGAATTCAACTGGTGATCTAAAAATTTTAACTTTTTAACAATTTTCTTTTTATTTATTTAAAAATAATTTATCAGTTGATTTATATCTTCCGTGATAAATAGAATGCTGTTAGTAAACCAAGATTGTGATATCAACATATGAGATTTGTTTGTAATCTACTATACTGGATGGATTTCAATGGAATTTGCACTGTTAGTTAGACAATTTTTCAGATAAGGTTTTAATATATATATTTCTTATTTTATGATTGCATATTTTAATACCGTGTGGATAAGAGACCAAAATACATCATAAAACATGAGAAATAAATGGCATTCAAAATTCTGTTAGTATAAGCAAAATACTTACTTATACTTTCAGTAGAAAATTTATAAACATTCTAATCATGCTTTATTCACTACAAAACTAGACAGCAAACCTATATATATTATCTCTTTAAAAAATATATGTACAGATATTTTTAGTTAAAATAATCTACGACTATTACATTTTATTTTTATAATGTTCAAAGTAAAATATGATTTCCAGCCTAGTCTCGATAAAAATTCACTACTAAAGTACTCAAAAAAAAAAAAAAAAAAAAAGAAAATCAAGGAATTATCCTACGCGCAAAAGGATATTTTCGCACAATATATATTATTTTTTCATTTGGATTTGCTTAATGTTTATATCATTATACATATACATACTATATATATATAATCACTTAGAAACGAAGCTTTGAATATTTAAAAGGCGTTCAGATGTAAAACTTTCATCTCGAAATACCTCATTTTCTCACATTTAAATAAGTATTTTATTATTATAACTAGAAAGGTAGCCCGTCAAAAATGACGGAAATTTAGATATTAAGATATATAGAACTCATGTGCAAGAATATGAGTTTTCTCGCTTGTTCCGCCGTGATAGATGAAAATAACACATTTTAAGAACGAAACACATTTATGAAAAACTGTGTACAGTAGAAGACCACTAATCTGCACAGTTTGGTTCCAAGTGTTATGCAGATTTGAGGCTTTTTGCGGTCATGTCTATTCAATCTTTGTTTACATTTTTTTTAAGTCATATATTGTACAATTTAGATTGTTGAGCCTTAAAAATAAATAAATAACACACTTGAAGTAATGTTAAAAACTATTAAATTATCGTATACGATTTCATGAATTGGTATTATATGTTATTATGTGTGTGTGCTTCACGATCTTGGTTACGACGTTGGCGAAATTGGCTGCAACTTGTCATAATCCTAGTAGTGTGGGCCGCTATTAGAGATGGGCAACATCGTTCCTTTTAAAGAATCGTTCCAGCCGGAATCGGTCACCGAAAGGAACGAGTTCATTGGAGTCGTTCCTTTCGGAATCGTTCCGGAAAAAAGGAACGAATCCGAGAAAAAGGAACGATTCCGAGAAAAAAGGAATGATTCCGAGAAAAAAGGAACGATTCCGAGAAAAAAGGAACGATTCCGAAAAAAAAGAACGATTTTGATAAATAAAGGATTCCAAGGGGAAAAAAACACTTCCGAGATAAAGAGAACCACATGCAATCCATAATATTTTTTACTAATTTATTTTCTTATGTACCCATCCATTTTCTTAGGCATCCAGTCGCTTTAATTTTGTAATGTTTTGGACAGATGATTTTGTTTTTAAGAGCTGATTTCATTGATCAGCGTGTGCAATTAATTTGCAGTTATTTCTAACTTTATGATTTATGGTATAAAGCATAATTCCTCTTGGAAATTTAAGGGCGGTGCAAGGTCTATTCGATTTTCAGTGTAATCATTGGTTTCTCTTGAAAATATGTCGTCAAATGACCGTCCATTTATATTATTATTTTATATAGTGTGTCTTTACTCTCAACGATGTTCAGTGGCTAAGTCCTAAACCGTTAGTCATAGACCTATAGTTCCAATTACAAAAATGTTTTAAATAAGGTAAAAAATTATTCTGAAAGTCGTTTGGATCAATAAAAATATTTCTAAAAAAGTTACGAAATTTAATTTTTTATACTGTCCTCCGCCCTATAAGAGATATTTAGTAAAAATTTCCTGTTCTCTTAAAAGAAAGACAAAAAAAGTCCCATTCATCTAACACTAAAATTCATGAAGTTATACGAAACTTTGAAATGCAAGACTTATGCCACTTTTCTGCATCCGACTACACATGAGTTTAGCCATGCTTCTAGGGGTCGTAAACAAAGTGCTTAAAATATTTGAAGGATTTATTTCATGTGTAGCTGCGCTTTGAAAGAAATCGTATTACGACAGATTTTTGGAAGGATTTGAAGCTGTTTCTTTTCATGATTTTTTTAAAAAAACTATGCTATTTTTATAAGCTTTTATTTAACCTATTAACCGCCAAAACTATAAGTAGGAATTTTCAAATTTCTTGTTGAACGTCGCTTGTCACCACAAATTCAGAAAGGTAATTTCCGCTTTATTAAAATATCAAAATTTCTGCCAATAAATAAGGCAATTTTTTTAATTGTAAAATAGTGGTGACAAAGTAATTAATGTTTAACCGTTGACCGTTGCGTGAACGCAACACCAGCGGGTAACGGGTTAACTTGAAACGATCGTATGTATGTCTTTCCAGTTCAAAATTTGTACTCGAAATTCAACTCACTTTAAAATATGCGATGGAGGTTAAATTTTACATATTGACGTAAATCAGATGACAATGTAATATTATTATGATTTTCAGTGCTTACCATTATGTACTTATTTTACAGGGTAACACAAAAAATTTCGGATAGATTACTGCCAACAAGTTTTCTAAAAAGTTTTAGATTAGATAATACAAGACTGCGATGGTTGTATTTTTTTATTTTTAAAATTATGTATTTTTAAAATTATGATTTTTATGTATTTTTTAGCACTGAATCCGAAAATTATCTTCATTTTTAACCATCATGTCAGAATTTTTCGCAACTAGTAAATTTCAAAATAGTAAATTTCAAAATTGAAAAAAATAGCTAATACTATAAAATAGAGTCGATGGTTGTATTTTTTAACTTTTACGACTGATTTGTATGTGCTTTTTAGCACTGAATGTAAAAATTACCTTCATATTTAACCATCATGTTAGACTTTTTTTGTAAATGGCAAATTTCAAAGTTAAACTAGTATGTTGTGGCCATCACAAAACTTTCTTCTAAATAAATCACGTCAATTAAATCATTTAAATAGTAAAATAAATTACATCAATTTAGAACCAATTCGTATCAAAGTATACCTGAATTTGAAGTTTGATGAAAATTCGTGCATTACTTATTGAGATAGAGCTGTAGGGGAAATTCTGAAAAATGCAGCATAGCAGCGCCACCTGTTGAGCGATTTGCACCAAAACACAAACAGCACTAATTCATATTAAGGTATACCGGAATCTGAAGTTTGATGAAAATCGGTGCATTAGTTCTGGAGCTAGAGCTATTGTGGAAATCACAAAAATGCAGCACAGCAGCGCCACATGTTGAGCGATTTACACGAAAAGGTACAAAACATCAATTCATGTCAAGGACTAACAGAATCTGAAGTTTGATGAAAATCCGTGCATTAGTTCTGGAAATTGAGCTATTGTGGAAATCGTAAAAAATGCTGCATACCAGCGCCACCTATTGAGCGATTTACACCAAAACATAAACAGCACTAATTCATATCCAGTATACCTAAATCTGAAGCTTGTTGAAAACCCAAGCATTAGTTCTTCAGATAGAGCTATTGCGGAAATCTCAAAAAACGCAGAATAGCAGCGCCACCTGTTGAGCGATTTACACCACAAGGGGCAAAACGTCAATTCATGTCAAGCACTAACTAAATCTGAAGTTCCGTGAAGTGAAAATCCGTGCATTATTTCTTGAGATTGAGCTATTACGAAAATCGTGTAAATGCTGCAAAATGCAGCATAGCAGCGCCATCTGTTGGGCGATTTGCACCAAAACTTTACCAGCACTAATTCATATCAAGGATTAACGGAATCTGAAGTTTTATAAAAATCCGTGCATTAGTTCTTGAGATAGAGCTTTTGCGGAAATCCTGCAAAATGCTACATAGCAGCGCCACCTGCAGGGCGATTTACACCAAAAACTAATGAAGGTCATTTTCGGATTCAATAGTAAAAAATACATAAAAATCAATTATCAAAAGTTAAAGAAATAACAATCACATCTATTTTATACTATCAGAATCAGATTTCCGAAAATTTTTCACTTTTTAGCTTTCAAATTTACGATTTGCAGAAAATCTGTACTTTGTGATAAAACATGAAGGCCATTTTTGGATTCAGTGTGTAAAGAATCGAGGCTGTTGCTTTTCAACATTTTATTTAACGAAAATTCTATTATTTTTTTCCTGTTATATGTTTAGTACAAGCTGTATATTTTGCATTAATATTTCAGAATGATTATAGATTTCAAATTTATAATGCAATGTTAATTTTACTATCAACTATATTTTTTATATATCTGAAGATTATTTATATTTCTAGTAAATTTGTAAATGACCCCTATTTCGCAGCAAAAAATATGCTCCAAGTTGAAACAGCCATTACTTCAGTTAGTTTTAGTCGTAGAATAATAGGACTTTTATTTGTCTTACTTGTAAGTGTAATAGGAAAGTTTTACTAACTATAACTTGAAGGACCGGGGGATCGTATAAAAAATTAAATTTCATAATTTTTCAAGAAATGATTCTATTGACCCAAATCACTTTTTAAATACTTCTTTACCCCCATTTAAAACATTTTTGTAATTGGAACTATATGGCTATGACTAACGGTTTAGGAATTAGCTATTGGACATCGTTGAGAGTGGACATCCTGTATAGGAAATTTTATTATTGCTCTGATATTTGTCACCAAGGTCTAGGAATTTTTAGTCTCATAGATTCCTCTTCAAAATCTACCTCTAGGTAATCTTAATTTCATTTTTCATTCTGAATCTCATTTTTCATTTGGATGGCTCTACTGGTTTGGATATGTAACTAGTTAAAGCAGATTACATTTTTGTTCAAGTTTCCGTACTTTCAATAACTTTATGCCCTTTATCGTCTTTCTCCTCAGCTCCCTCATTTTACGCACACAGGATATTTCGCATAATTCATCAACATTATTATCACCGCCTTCAGGATCTGGTTCAGAAGTGAAACACCCTATTCTATAGCAATCATCTTGTAGTGCAATTCAGTGATATATATCAATTTTAATGCATTTGAAATAGCTTAATGTCATTAAAATGCGCTGCAAGCGATTTTTTCCCGTTGACCATAATGTAACGAAATACTTTTGAGTGCCCCTGTAAATAAACTATTAATGCTACACTCTTCATATTGAATACCAAACATCCCATGGTAAACATCATTAACATATATCAATTGCATGGGAATCCGAGTATATTTACGGGAGTTAGGTATATTACACACTGAGACCACACAACGACACAAAGCGCAACATGAAGTGCAAAAACCGGTCGAAACAAAGAACGAAGTTGTTGCAAACTTGTTTTAAACCAGTTTTTCTAGCGAATTCAAGCGACATGTCTTATGTGTCGCCTTAGTGTGTGACTTGCCTTAGAGCGTGAACAGACGGTCTGACGGACAGACAAACCGCATTCATAAACACTAACTTTATTGGAAAGAGTGAAAAAGTAAAGCACGTTTTTGCACACTGTCTTTCCTGAGTGACTGATGTATGTCTTGCCTTTTACCCTAACATCGCTATTTGTGAACTGCTGTTAACTACGTAGAATTTCAATAAACTTACAACTCTTTTTGAATCTCCAATTTCACGAGAACCTACCGGAATTTCTCTAATTTCACACCCTCATCCGCCGTCACCCTCTCTCCACTTATATGATACAGAACCCCAGTTCGGTGTGAGTGAATTGCAATGCTAATATGTTTGTTTGGATTGGGATCTTTGGAGCTTCATAACTCATGAAGTCATGGAACACTTGTGTTACACGAAAGGGTAGAAGTTCCTTCAGATGATTTGTAAACAGATTCATTAGCAGGGCTATGGCTAGTGATATTTATAAGATAATATTATATGCATTAATATTATAATATATATATATATATATATATATATATAGTAATATATATGATTTTATTCATATATAGTACATATTATCTCCGCCAAAAGATATAGTGATTCACTAAACTTCAAAGTTCTATTTCTTTAAATTTGAAATTTGCTAACATTTTAACTGAAAAACGGTTTATTGGTTTAATTAAATTAAACAAATTAAAAGTATGTCCATTATTATTACAGAGTGTAGTACTATATAAAGAACTATCCTTTTGACGATGTTTCGGCCGTTGAATGAAAGATATCTGTTGTAAACGTATTATAGATAATACCAACCTTAATTTTTTGAGAATTTAACTATTTTTTATTCGGAGTTAAACTTTTTATTGTCAAAACTATTTAAAATAGATAAAACATTTTGTTAAATTCGAACTTTTCAGAAAACTTTATGTAATTTAAGAAAAAAAATAAAATAAATAAATAAATCTTCTAAGTGAAAAGAATAACAATAAGAAAGGAAAATACATAAAATTTAGTATCGTATTTGCAGTAAGTTTTACCTCAATAAAAACGGAAATTTGGTATTAGGCTTGAAACATTAAATTTAGTTTAGCATGAAGGGAGCCTTGATTTGCTCGAAATTAAACTCAGATATGTATTATCCATCACCACAGTAACAGGCATTAATCGTGGCATTGATTTCGAGATTTACGAGTATCAATAACGATCAAGAAATCTGAATTATTATAAGAAATTATTACGATAAACGATTTTTTTTGCTTTTATTTTACGTTGAATCAAAACAAAGTCACAGTTATTTAAATTCTAATTATTTAGCAAGAAATAGAAGTAAAATAACAATTGAAAAAACTGTACAATATCACAACGTGCATTCTTTGGAAACCAATAATTAAATTCGTATATTGTAAAACATTTTAAATGCAATATTAACCTTCCGCATACCAGACCGGTGCAACAGACACGATAGATACATTCAAATTGATTTTTCACATTTTAAAAAATGAAAATTTTGTAAATATGTGACTTTTTCTGGAATGTTATACTCAAAAGAATAGAACATCCCAGAAAAAACCCATATTTACAGAAATTTCAGTTTTTACAATAAATTAGAAATATCATTATAAATGTACCTGTCGGGGCCATTGAACCCCTCTGGTAGGCGGAGGGTTAACATAAATCTATTAAACCGAAACAAGCATAAAATATGCAGCTTTATATATGTCGCAGTGTTGGAGAAAGTCCGATAATCTATATGTAGCACGTGATTTTTCTTTCCCGTTTTTATACTCAAAACGGCCATTAAGAGAGCGAACCGCGGTTAAATTATTCCAATCCCACCCACCACTATTACTGTTATCTTATTATTATTATTAGACATTATGCTTTTTGAAATATTCATTATCTTAAGAAAGAAAGAAACGTTTTACAAAAATTCCTTGTTCTAACAGATTTTACGCTATGTAATAAACCTCAATGTAAGTTGATTAAAACAACAATCTTAGGGAGTTTCGAGATGTTTTTAATCATCTTCTTCAGGAGAGAAAAACAAGACGCCAAACTGTGGAAATAAAGTGGTACTCGAGCGCTCGTAGCTGGTCATATATTTATTTTGATAAAGAGGATTCTCAAATTGAAATTATGTTTGAGGAAAAAACATGAAATAGTGAAATATGCATGAAAGTGCGTAACTCTACAATTATTAAAATAATTGAAAATCAGTTATTATTATCCTATTAAAATGCAATTTTTATGGCCTAGTGATATATTTCTTACATTATTCAAAACTGTTTCTAGTCAGATTTAAAAAAATATTTTTCACTAGTAATTAAACAAGCATTTTCTTTGTATTTCTTAAGGCTGTTCTTAAGTGATCTGCTCAACAAGCGTAAAACGTTTTGACACATTTACAAATTCATTTTTTAACGGAAAGATATAAAATTGGAATGTTTGACCATGGAAGCGATTTGGAATCGAACTGTGTTTTCCATCTTTTGATCAGTAAATTACCTATTGAGTTATAATCGATTTTGATCACATGACAAACATGTTTCTCACCCATTTTTCAGAAATTATGCCTCTTTCGCGCGGAAATTTGGTTCAAAACGCCCACTTTGACACTATTTTCTGAAAGGCCTATTGCGTTTGCAAAAAAACGAAAAAAACAGCTCGATTACATAGTTTCTGAACAACAACACCTGTTCGTTTCATGCATTTCCGAATAAAAATAAATTAAAACTTTTGTCACAAATTTATCCTTTTGGATTTGAAAACAGCCTTAAGAATTCATTTAGAAAAAATTCATTTCGTATGATACATTTACCAATTAGAAAATGTATTAGAGTATTAAAGTACACATGGTGTTCCATTACCCTCGGGGTCCAGGTACTCAATCGGTAAAGCACGTAAAGTTTCTGGATTCGAATCCCATCTCGGGCACTTTTTCTCTCATGTGTAAAAAATCCAATTCGTATAAAATATTTTTTTTAATTATTTCTTTCAGATTAATTTAGCACAAGAAGATGAAATAGTAATGTTTATTAAACGCCCTACTCCGCCCCGCACTTCAATTTCTTTTTTCTTTCTTTCTTTACTTTTCTTTTTTTTTTTTTGAGGAGGGGGGGGGGGGGAGTGGCACGCACATTAGAAGGATATTTTGGCAATAAAGTCAGCTTTAATAGAATCAAAATCTGTTATTTTGAAATAAAATAGCGTATTTTGATTTATTAAAACTGGCCAGTCTACAAGAAAAGAACCGATTCCCGAGGAATCGGTCCTTTTCGGAACGGTTCCTCGGATTCGGTCCTTTTTGGAACGGTTCCTCGGATTCGGTCCTTTTTGGAACGGTTCCTCAGATTCGGTCCTTTTTGGAACGATTCCGAAATGGACCGACTCCGAGGAATCGGTCCTTTTCGGAGTCGGTACATTTTGGACCGATTCCGAGGAATCGTTCCGAAAAGGACCGATTCCGTGGAGTCGTTCCTTTTCGGAATCGTTCCAAAAAGGACCGATTCCGAGGAACCGTTCCAAAAAGGACCGAATCCGAGGAACCGTTCCAAAAAGGACCGAATCCGAGGAGTCGTTCCAAAAAGGACCGAATCCGAAAAGGACCGATTCCTTTTTACAGAATGGAATCGTTCCTTCAGTTTCACTGCCGGAATCGTTCCTTTGGAGTCGTTCCTCAACAAATGACACATCTCTAGCCGCTATAACAAAAAAGTAACCAGTTTTTAGTAAAATTTCTGATATAAAGTAGCTTTCAAAAACTTGTGTAAAATTGCAGGCCGTTTTCGTGTTATGTCAGTCCTACGAATAATATTTCTAACACTGAAGATTTTCCATGTATATATGGAATTTAGAAAAGCTTCTCCAAAAGAAAGGTCCTGAAATGACATTGTAATTCCTCTAACTTCAAAGTTTAATCGGGCCCTGATGTTGAGTACTGAAATCTAATAAATACAGTTATTTTGAATATTACAACAGAATTAAACAGTTCAACTTATTTAACTTAAACCCGCTGTTACTTCCCGATGTTATTTTTTAGTATTAAGAAAGAAAAATATTTAAAATTTTCAAATCATGCATTCATGATTTTTTTCCGTCTTTAATAACTAAATAAGGAAAAAATAGGCTTTTGTTCTGAGCTCATAAATATGACAATAAAATAATGTAACTAAGAGACATTGCAAAATTTAATCTTTGTGATTACAAACCATAAACAAACGATACCGCCACCATTTTACCTACTATGACGTCATTAGAATATTGCCCATTGATTGTTGGAGAACTTACTTTGTGAATGATTACCTCAATGATTTAATATTTTTGACGTTTCACGATGAATGAATCACTTGTGTTTGTTTAGGTTTATGGAATGAGATATTAAGCTGTGATTGATTAAGCTGTGAAGCTGTTTCAATTGAAGTTATCCAAGGATATATGTATTTTTAATCGAAATTAAAACCAATGCTTTGATCTCGAAAAAAAAAGTGTTAGTTTGTATAATTTGTTATTTCTGTTAATTATTTATTTAAGTACTTTTCCATTATAGCGCATTTTTAAAAAAAGCTTGGCGCGATTCGGGCATCAGAAAGTGAGATATGTTGCGAAAATATATAAACAGCTATGAAAACAAATCTAATGAACTTTTATCTTTGTTTATATATGCACTTATATGCATAAAAAAATCGGGAACAGATGTCATATTCGCCCCATATTGGCGCGATTTTTTTCTATCGCCAATATCATATAGGCAACAGGTACTTAACTTGCGCCAAAGTACTTGATGTGGTAACCCGGATTATGCTGTTTATGCTGTTGATGTTTTCGCCAAATTGGCAACCGAAAACAATCGCGCCAATATGGGACGAATATGACATCTGTACCAAAAATCGTTTCTAAATGTATATAATTTTTTTTATATACAAATTACGGCAGAGATTTCAGATATGAACCGGGATACCTAACTGGCGCCAAAATGGTGTTATTTTGCCTGCTATGGTAACCGGCTATTGTTTTTTATTTATTAATAAATTGTTTATTTCTTTTATTTTCTGTTTTTTAATTATATAAACTGCTTTGTTCTATAGTTATTATTCAAACTTTTATTTATTTATAGTTATTTCCTTTTCAAAATGATAGGAAATAATTGAAAAATATATAAGTAACTGGTATTCGAAAGCGAGATTTCTGCCAAATTGGCGTCTAAGAAAAATCACGCCAAACCCCATGCGTATATGACATCTGTGCAAAAATTACTTCTGTTTCTTTATAAAAATGGGTAAATAGCTTTTTTTATATTGAATTGTCGGCAGAGATGTCATATACGCCTATATTGGCGCGTTTTTTTTTTTTTTTTTTTTTTTGACGCCGATGTCATATACGCACCGGGTACTTAACTGGCGCCAAAGTGTCGTTATTTTGCTTGTAATGGTAACCCGAATGTTGTTTATGCTGTTAATGTTTTCGCCAAATTGGCATCGGAAAAAAATCGCGCCAGGGAACAGATGTCATATTCGCCCCATATTGGCGCGATTTTTTTCGGTTGCCAATTTGGCGAAAACATCAACAGCATAAACAACGTAATCCGGGTTACCACATCAAGCCCTTTAGCGCAAGTTAAGTACCCGTTGCCTATATAATATTGGCGACAGAAAAAAATCGCGCCAATATGGGGCGAATATGACATCTGTACCCGCGCCAGTATGGTGTGCGTATATGACATCTGTGCCAAATTGTAGACATATGGGAAAAATTGCTTGTGAGTATGAAGCAGTAAATAGGTTGCCAGAAAATACGTTGGCAAACTTCTTCCTCGCCAAGAAACTTTTCTCCGAAGTATTGTACATAAGCAATGATTGCTAGAAATGCATTTTTAATTATGATATGCGCTTTTATGTTTCACTACATTTATGCATACTATACTGTGTGTATAAATGCTACAGTTCATATGCAGGGCTACACAAAAGAATTCGTAAGGGTTGCTGAGTATGAGAGTAAATTGCTTAAAGGTGGTTTTTAAAGGAGTTATGCATTTTTACGCTGAACTGCATTTAGTTTCCTAAGAAATGTTTGTAGAATATAGATACAATGATATACATGGTCACGGAAAGAATTGGATACATAACCGTCTATGGATGATGATATCTGGAAATGTGATTTCAGTAGTTTAAAGAGTAGTTTAAATTAAATTTTAGCTAAATCAATTTTTAAAATTTTTTATGCGTTTTCTACAATGTTTACTTAGTTATCTTGGTACTTCTTAGTTATCCCGTCGACCAAATTATTGTCGCCAAATTGTAAGATTAATTGCCAATAATGGTTGGGCGCAGATGTCATATACGCCCCATATTGGCGCGACTTTTTTCCGACGGCAATTTGGCGAAAACATCAACAGCATAAACAACAACGTCCGGGTTACCATATCAAGCAAAATAACGACACTTTGGAGCCAGTTAAGTACACGTTGCATATATGACATTGGCGTCAGAAAAAAATCGCGCCAATATATGACATCTGTGCCCTTTGAACGTGATTGGCATCAATCAAAAAATTGGCAATTGTCAACCATTTTTGGCAATCTATCCGGCACATATGTCATATTCGCCCCATATTGGCGCGATTTTTTTTCGGCTGCCAATTTGGCGAAAACATCAACAGCATAAACAACATAATCCGGGTTACCACATCAAGCAAAATAACAACACTTTGCGCCAATTAAGTACCCGTTGCGTATATGACATTGGCGTCAGAAAAAAATCGCGCCAATATGGGGCGAATATGACATCTGTGCCAATGGGTGCCATTAATTAATTAATTAAATGCCAATAATGGCCAATAAAACCATTAATTCGACGTTTTATTTGTATTTTTCTTAATGTTTTACTATTGATTCGGCGATTTATATAATTTGGCGAAATTGGTCGACGGGATATCTAAGAAGTAACGTTATCTTATTTACCTTATTTCCCTAAATAACGAAGTTTTGTTAAAGCATTCAGGATGTGTTGGAAAGTGTTTCATATTCTATGCTTAACGCATGATTTTTCTTTCTTCTTTAGTCTTATTTTGCATTTATTTTATTCTTAATTTTTTAGTCTTATACTGCTTTATCGAAACTTTGGCACAGTTGTCATATACGTTATCATATATTGGCGAGATTTTTTTCCGACGCCAATTTGGCGAAAACATCAACAGCATAAACAACAACATCCGGATTACCATATCAAGCAAAATTACGACACTTTGGCGCCAGTTAAGTATCCGTTGTGTATATGACATTGGCGTCAGAAAAAAAATCGCGCCAATATGGGGCGTATATGACATCTGTGCCGAAACTTTAATATTTAATGTTTAATCTCTTCGCTCCACTCCCCTTGCATATAGTACAAACTATAACACGGATAGCGCAAAATAATAGACAGTTTGGTACCTTTCCACTGTAGGGGCTTTGGCATTTTTTAAAAAAAAGCTTGGTGTAATTTGGGCATCAGAAAGTGAGATTTGGGTACTTTTCCGTTATGCGGACACCATTGTCGCCAAGCGTAATAGTTGGTGCAAAATCGTGAATTGAAGCATTTGAAAAATAAAAGAAAAACCATTGTCGATACTAAAGTGAGCATTTAAAAAATATAACATTTGAAAACTCCAGACTTTTACGAACTATTTCATCAAATCACAAATATATACTTAAAATAAGTGAATAAATAACTGCTATAAAATAAAGCAGTAAAATAAAACTCATATTAAACTGCTGGCATAAAATTACAAATATCTTTTAGCATTTTGAAATAATTGGCGCATTAGCATACATTTTGGCATGGTGTCCGTATAACGGAAAAATATCGAGATTTGTTGTCAAATTATATAAACAGATATGAAAACAAATTTGATGAGCGTTTTTGTTTGTTTTATATGTATATTATTGATATTTTTATGTACAAATTACATCTGTTTCTGTATAAAATTAGAGAAACGGCTTTTTTATGTTAAATAAATAGTATAAATATCGAAAAAAATGCGTGTGTATATAAAATGAAACAGTGAATATTTTTCCGGAAAATATGTTACCAAATTTCCTTTTTCGCCAAGGCACCTATACTGAAAAAGTACCTAAAGCACATTAAAATCGCGCAGTTATGAGCTCGCACAGTACACCGTTGTCTATTGGCGGTTATTTAATTAGTAGCATCGGGAGGAAGATGTAAAGATGTACTTTAAATTCTCACCCGTAGATTTCGAAAAAATATCTTAAAAGAGTGGAGTTTAAATTAAATTTCGGTGACCTCCATTATGAAAGATTAATAGTTTTAAATGGGAATTTTGCCAAATTAGCTAGCTATCGCCAAGTTGGCTAACATTTGGCGCTAATGCTACTACCCTGCATTAATATTTTTCAACAATTACTCATTTCAATGAGGCGGTCCTACCGGAATAGTGAGGGACACACAGAGACTTGGATTTTATATAAATAGATAAAAATACACGTGCCTCTGTATAATAAAAATAAAAAATATATCTTCATCAAAAATATCTTATTCGTTATGAAAAATATAAAACAACCAATAAACAAACAAAAAAAAAATTCTGATACAATGTGGGGCTGGACGGATTCGAACCTAGAATCCCTAGACTTGAGTTCACTGCCTTATCCATTCAGCCGTCTAGCACACGTTCCATTTGCAACAAAATATCTTTTTAATTAGCACCATAATTAATCAAATCCATGATCTGCTCCTGAACACGTACCCATCCATGATATTGACCCACTCCATGTTCCTGTCTCCTGAGCTCGCGCGCGTGCAACTTGAACACACTCCTCGTATCCATATCTGTTGTGCAGCTCTGTAATGGATTCATTAAAAATATTCCCATTTCTCAAGATATAGTAAAATTTAAATGAACAAAAACTTTTAGCGCTGATGAAAAAACTCTTTCAGAAATTCCCGTCGTTACTAATTCTCCAGTAAATTAATAGCTAGTTTCTAATATTACCTAAAATCTATTTTACAAATTTAACTCACCGGTAAGACACATACACAACTGAAAATCCTTTTTCGACAAATATTATCCACAGGCGACAATGTATCCATACCTTTCGTGCAGCTCTGTAAATTAATTCATTTAAAATATTATCCTGTCTCACGGTATAGTAAAATTTAAATGGACTAAAACTTGTAGCGCAGTTGAAAAAGCTCTTTCAGAAATTCCCGTCGTTACTAATTGTGTAGTAAAATATTAGCTAATATCTAATATTATCTATAAGTTATTTTACGACATTTTCTAATCAATCTAACTGATCGATTTTTTTTTCCATTAAAAGTCTAATATAAAGAAAATAAGGTTGTAAATTTTAAACAGGCGAGTTCTTAAAGACAAAAAGGGATATTTGAAAAAATATCGTAGTTTTACTGTATTTTGCTTATAGAGCTATATTTTAACAATAATAACAAAACGTAAGTTATCAAACTTTATTTACTAATATTATCAATAGATGGCAGCACTACAACATGGATTAAGATTTTCAGTAAAAGTGTACGGCCCTCGTAGAAATTAAACGCTTGATATTATTTTTGTTAAATCACACTCAATATATGAAACTAACTACTTTATTTATTTTAACATTTTAAAATAGCATATGAGAGGGCTGTGCATTAAATTGTAAAAAATTTAGAAAAAAAATGATTTCACAAGATTTAAATAATAAATTTATTTCCAAATTCGATATTTTATTTATATTGTAACCGTTTGCTTGCAATACAGAAGACAGACATACACACATTTTATAAACATGTTTTTATAAATATATGTAACTATACTCCTTTTAAAATTCCGTCCTCCTCTGGTGATTTTCTATTTTTAGGTGCATTCGTAAATAGTACATAAATACGTAGCACCTACAGTCGTAGTCTACTCCTTCCTCCAGTCTGTCCGTCTGTCCGCATATAATAGCGCAAAAACTACCCAGTCGAATGATTTGAACTTTAATATATATAATCGTTGCAGAATTTTGTCGAGGCATTTCAAATTTTATGAAAATCGAATCAAAACTTAAAAAGATATTAATAAAAGTTTTCTTCATTCTATTTAATCCTATCATGCGGTATTAATTCAATGATATTCCATGATAGGTAAGGTGCTAAGTGATTACGTCCTATTTAAGACGGAGATCTATTATTTCCGTATTACTGAATTTAATATAGGGGATACTAGGGAGGGTTGACCATAGGGGAGGCTTAACCCACCCATCAGTTTTCATATTTAAAAGAATTTCAGAGTTTTATCAATAGGTGTCAACCAAAGCTACTGGAATGCTCAAACAACAGTCTTTGTTTCATACAGATAATCGAAATAGGTATGGAAAAAAATCAGTTGTGCGAAATTTTCAACCTAAAAGTTGTGTTTTTTTTTTTTTTTTTTTTTTTTTTTTTTTTTTTTTTTTGCTTTTTTGAGACAAAATATATCATAGAAATTTAAATAAGTAGGTTTTAAGTAATGCAGAAATATCGAGATTTCATTCCAAGCATAAAAATTTAGGTTTAACACAGGTCCGAAACTAGCCTTTTTTGCACCCGGGGCAAGCATGGATTTCCCCCCCCCCCCCATCCTCTTCCGCAAAGTATTTTACAAAGAGAAGTTTACTAATTTTCTAATAGCCGACTTATTTTAAAATTTAAAATATGTAATACTGAACTACGTAATCTATAATGGCGGATCCAAGGGGGAGGTCACGAGGGTCATAACTCCCCTCTGAACACCAACGAAAATATTCTAAAGATCATTTTAAAAATGAAATATACAGTAGAGTCCCGATTATACGAGTCCTGCTTAACCGAGTCCCGACTATCGGAGTTTCCTTTTAACGGAGTTATTGTCTTCTAATGGACAGATGGCTTCTATTATTATGAAACAGCCATTATAAATGAAGTGTTAGGTGAAGATGAAAGAGCAGCCGTAAAAAGTTAGAACTCTGATTTTCTGGTCAGAATGGGAAGAAAAAAAATGGCCATATTTTTTTCCCCCATCAGTCCATCAGAAGAAAATGATCCATTTCAATCCTTCATTTGGCGCCCGGGGCACATGCCCCCTCTGCCCCCCCCCTTAGTTTCGGCCCTGGTTTAACATAATAATGTGCTATTCTTTAGAAAAGGGCTATATGGGGAGGCTTGACCCAATCAATGTGAAGTAAGGTTGACCAGATGCTCAAGGCTCCCTTAATTAAATGGTTTTGTAAATCTTTTTAAAGCTTTCACTGTGCATAATGAAAAGTTAATGATTATATATACAAAAGAATGGACACATTTATTCTGCAAAGCTACAGTAAATTTGCGTGATGGAAAAGAAAATGTTTAAAACTGATTAAAGAAAGGTGTGAAAAATTGCTATAGTATACACTGCAAGAAAAAAATTAATGAAAAATAAATAAGAAAGTTGATAGAAACTTTTTTCCATTTAAATATTACTTACAATAGGTAAATAGAAACAGTGGAAAAAAATAGAAAGGACTAGAAAGTATGAAAGCAACAGTCTTAACCCTTTCAGGGGCAGTGGTATGTTTATGAAATCACTTAATTTTAATTCCCAACCACCAAAATGTAAACAGAAGTTTGCTAAAATCTTTTCCATTTAATATGTATGTAAAATATAGCCTCTTTCTTATTTCCAAATAAATTTGTTCGTAAATTCCGGTGCCAGTCATTTATTTCACGTAAAACGTTAATAATGGTCATGCGGCTGCAAAAAAACATAGCATTGATCGAAAAACTTTAGGAAGGTATTCAAACAAATTTCACCAGGATTAATACAGTGAGATGAAACAACTGGGGTTGTCAGGTCGAGTGTCGCAAAAAAGTAGGACAAAGAGAAAAAAAATAGCGGGACAGTGGCTCCTAAATACTAACATAATAATATATGAAACCCTATGAAAACGGAACCTGTCTCTAACGGAATACTGTCTTAAATGTTAAAATTTAATTTCCCCGCTGTACAATTATACCTGCTCAGACAAAATCTTGTTTAAAACGAAATTTTTATCCTCTGACTTGCGATTGCTCCTAAACAGGTTTGTTTAAACATCATATTTTCAAAAATATTTTTTTTATAATAATTAAAACATGTAACAAAAAGTTATTTTGCTTTTTAGACTAATTTTATTTCTCTTCACAAATAGTTCAATATGAAACAAAGTGAGTCAAGCCTCCCATATAGTGGGTCAACACTCCCATATGTAGGGAGCCTTGACCTATTATTTCTCATGATTAAAATCAATCCTTTTTCAAATTTCTTATATATTGCACTTATGCAGCAATTTTATTTTGATAACTGATTGTATCACGAATAAAATGATATATAAAACTTTATTCTACGTTCAATATTAAAAAAAAAAAAAATCATTTTGTAAAAAAGTGGGTCAACCGTCCCTAGTCTCCCCCTTCAAATGGCACCAGAATAGTGATAAAATATTTTCGATTTAATAACTATCTGAAATATAGCCTTTTTTTTCTCTTATTTACAAATGAATTTTTTTTTGGCCTATTCCGGTGCAAATCATTTATTTCAACATTTTAGCATTGGAAATGCTTTTACCATGAAAGGGTTAAAAAAAATATATATATTTTTTTTTAAGGTTTCGATCTTGTTAGCAGTCCTTTAGTTATGACACTTCTATATTCCAGGGACAACATGTTCTCTCGCATCACTACATATGCAATATATGAATTTACATATGCCATTTCCAGCATAGCAAAAAAGAGCCGAAGCCACAACTTTTTCGATTTCCTATAAAAAACTATAATGAAACAGAAAATAAATACAAGGAAATATATTACTATACTACATTTTAGCAATTACATTTTAAAACAGATGAAATCGATGGATAACTACACAGACGGAAAGTAAACAAGAAGTTTTTCTCCAACACCGAGTGTACTGACGGTACCTATAACTACCACCGAGTAATTCAACTGTTAAATCACCGTTACATACACCGTTCACCAAAATAGCTAGTCAAATTGTATTCTAAGATCATAATGAACACATAAAAAATATCCAACGCTTATCTTACATCCTTTACTGTGTTTGCAGCAATAAAAAGACGAGCGTGACAATCTGTACAAAATGTCGGCACAAAAAACATCGATTGTTTCAAAGATAGCCATCTTCCTCCCTAAAATAACAAACCTAGAACTACTGCTGCCATGTATCCGGATAAAGTGGAGTTAAAAGAGTGTTTTTGCTGAAGTACCATTAGAATATTAGTAATATTCACCATGGGATGAAAGTTTAAACTGAGTGGTACTTATAAGTGCCGTCAGTAGATAAAGGTTTAAGACAATAAAATTGGAAAAACTTAAAATTTTACACAACTTTTAAAATGGTTGGAAACCATACAGAACAATCTAGTCAAGTATATAGCTGCAAAAGATGGTTAAGTTGTTATGTACAATTTTTGATCATATACAACTTATCTAACAGAACTATCTTTCCGATTTCAACATCAAATAGTGCTTAAAATAATTCTTAAATTTAAAGACTGTCTGCTTCAACATGTTGAACACACATTTTTCTATGAAACAATCGGTTTCCATGTTTTTAAATGCAACAATTTTTGTAAGATATGCAGGGAAATTCAAACCGTCACAATAAATTCATCTATGGCAGCTGTTTCTTTTCGTCTTTTTTTTTAAATAGAAGGATAAAACATCTACTGCCAATCAATACATATAAAATATAGATGCATAAGGGATAATTATGTAAATTGTATATATAAATTTCTTTAAATGAGATTTTAATACCAAAGGTTAAATCCAAAATTCAGTTCTAGACCAAATGGTTTAAAACTTTTTATATCATACTTTAAAGAAAGGAAATTTTTCAAATGAAATAATAAATGGAACAGATGCTGTAGATGCATATTCCCTCGGCCACCATCTTGGATTTTTTTTTCTTGCCGTGAAAACCGCTTTCCGCTAAGTAGTAAATGTCGCCAAGCAGCGATTTATGGCATTTTAGGCTTAACGGGCTTGTCTTATCGATAAACAACGCCAACAAAAAATCGCCAAGAAATTCAAGTTGGCGGCCGAGGGAATATACAGCATCTTAGCGTAATAAATTAACGTAAAACCAAAATACAATGGCACACTCAATGTGAATACCATGCTCGGCAGGGTTGCAAAAAAGCCGGCTAAAATTAAAAAAAGCCAGGCCGGTGGCTTTTATTGGTTTTAACCGGCTTTTTTTGGCCAAAATTGGCCTTTTTTGGCCATAATTGGCTTTTATACAATGAAGCATTGTAATTATAAACTACACATTTTAAAGTGTTTTTAATTAGTTTTAATGACATTTAATTGATTTAGAGTTTAATAAGTAACCCAATTTCTCAATAATGAGGACATTAATACTGGAATAAAACTTAGATGGTTTTGCTAGTGATTTGTAGTCAGAATTGCAAATATGTCAGCTAAATTTTAAAAGGGCCATACCAACTGCCAATTTTTTCATTTTTACTGCTTTATAAAATTAAAGAGGACAATGGTTACTTAGTTACATGTTTTATTACTTAATTTTAAGAGCTATTAATGTACAAGTTTTATTTTATTTCTAGTAAACATTTAAAATTATGCATAGTCATATTAATAAAAACATTGTGAACAGCATATGCATTAATATGCTTAACAACAAGTTTTTCAAAATTTTGTTTATATAATGTTTTCTTCCTGTTTAAATGCTCTATTTTTTATACACTTACGAACCACTCTCCTCAAATATTATATCCTTTCTAATTTCTCTTTTAACATTTATAACTTAATCCCTCCATATGGACACACAAGAATGTTTCCATTTTGATGTGCTACATTTTGTCATTAATTAAATATAATCTTTAAAATGTGTAGTATATGTGGAGCTATGTAATATAGAAATTCAAAATACCAGTTTGGAGCCTAACTTATATTATTTTCAATGTTTATATATATATATATATATATATATATATATTACCATTAATTAAACATAACCTGCCACCGTCAATTATTATGAATTAAAGCTGTAAGTATTAAAAAAAAAATATTATAAGAATTATTATGGAAGAAAAAAGTGGACACCGACAAAAATTGAAAAGCTTATACATTGAATTACGTTATCGAGGGCACAGAATTCAATGATATAAGCAAAATGGTTGTTTTCTGTGGGAGAAATAAGCTAAAGCTAAAATTAATTTTCCCCTGTGCCCGAACAACCACTAAAATCAAGTGAATTGATTAAAAATGAAAGCAGAATAGAAACAAATAATATGAAATGGAAGAATCAATAAAACGTATTTAAATATTTATAGGATATAAAATAGAAATAATAAACACCATACCGATTAATATTTCAGTATTTTACAAAAATCCATGTGCACATGTCTTCCAGTATATCAAAAAGATTAAGGTGAATAAAACAGTTAAGAAATCACAGTAAATGATACCAAAGGATGCAGTTAATACATTTTGAAATAATATTTGAAATACCTTGTAAAACAAATTTAATCTAATATAAAATATATAGAAATTAATTACATTATTTAAAATGCACTATTAAATTAATAGATAACAGTTTAACAATATCGTCAAAATTTAGCTAAAAATACACCCTGGTGTATAAAATATAACTAAAATGGAGCTAGAAAAATTAAATATAAGAGCAATATGAAAGATACAATTTTAGTGCTGCCATCTATTAATAATTATATTAAACATCTATCGCAAGATAAAAATTTGCAAGCTTTTGAATGTAGATAACTGTTTAAACAGCAAAACCAAACAAATCCTTATATATAGAGAATTATAGAACAACCACTAAAATCAAGTGAATTGATTAAAAATGAAAGCAGAATAGAAACAAATAATATGAAATGGAAGAATCAATAAAACGTATTTAAATATTTATAGGATATAAAATAGAAATAATAAACACCATACCGATTAATATTTCAGTATTTTACAAAAATCCATGTGCACATGTCTTCCAGTATATCAAAAAGATTAAGGTGAATAAAACAGTTAAGAAATCACAGTAAATGATACCAAAGGATGCAGTTAATACATTTTGAAATAATATTTGAAATACCTTGTAAAACAAATTTAATCTAATATAAAATATATAGAAATTAATTACATTATTTAAAATGCACTTTTAAATTAATAGATAACAGTTTAACAATATCGTCAAAATTTAGCTAAAAATACACCCTGGTGTATAAAATATAACTAAAATGGAGCTAGAAAAATTAAAAATAAGAGCAATATGAAAGATACAATTTTAGTGCTGCCATCTATTAATAATTATATTAAACATCTATATATATATATATATATATATATATATTCAGACTTAATGCCTTCACATTTGCCTTCTAGAAGTTATAGACTTATTTATTTGACAAAATGTAGTAGAAATGTATAATTTTTTGGAACAGATGTCATATTCGCCCCATATTGGCGCGATTTTTTTCTAATGCCAAATCATATAGGCAAAGGGTACTTAACTTGCGCCAAAGTGTCGTTATTTTGCTTGATGTGGTAACCCGGATTACGTTGTTTGTGCTGTTGATGTTTTCGCCAAATTGGCAACCGAAAAAAACCGCGCCAATATGGGGTGAATATGACATCTGTACCAATTTTTTTAGTAGAAAATATTTATAAGTGTACTAAAAATTAATTGATCCAAATTTAAAACAAATTAACTGTAAACCAACTTAAAAAAAAAAAAAAAGCCGGCTTTTTTTAAGTGGTTAAAACCAAAAAAAGCCGGCCGGCTTTTTTTGGCCTGGCTAAAAGCCGGCAACCCTGATGCTCGGTGCCTTTTAAAATAAAATTTTTCTTTAGTCTCATAACTAGCACACTTTGAAAAAATCCAAAATACTTTTACATTACGTAAAAATATTTAATTGTTATTACAAAAACATTTCAAATTACAGGTCACCATTGTTGTTACAAAAATAAGTCATTATTGGAGAAAAATTATAAAATATTTTTAAAACAGATTACAACAATGTATTTAAATAAACAATAGAAATTTCAGTAACTTTTTTTTCATCATTCGCCAAAAATAGCCTTACATATAGTTTAGAAAAAAAGGTTTCAGTTTATAATTTTTAAAAAAATGCTTACTCAATATTCAAGGGATACAAATGATTCTTCAAATGACGAATTTGCAATTCTGGATGAAAAAGATCCTAGATGCATAGTGATTTATACTCATCCAGACTTTCAAGCCATTTTTCAAACTTCAAATACTACCTGTGTTAACTCGTTTGAATATATCAATGAAACAACTGATGAAAAAGCTAAAGGAAAATATCCAAAAAAGTTAAAGGCAGTTAGAGAATTTATCAACAAAAATACTGAAAATGATTCATCAAATGAAGAATTTAAGATTCTCAACGAAAGATATCCAGGATGCACAGTCATAACGTAATTCAGTTCCAAAAAGTCCCAAGACAGGATGCTTTTCGAAAGGAGTCTGTGAAGTTAAAAAAAATAGATTCTCCACAGCCGTGCAGTTCATGCAAAGAGTATTCAAGATTCAAGCATTCAAAAAAGGATCAAGAAAATTTTAAATTTAGTTTTTAGAGAGCATTCGTCGGGCTGCTATAGTAAAAAAATATGGATAAAAATATTCAATTGTTTTATTCTCTTCAGTTAATCAGAACACGATAGATAATGGCTGGGTTTAGAGTGGTGATTGAAGTGTTTTTTTTTTTCTTTCTCCAATTCTCTTTTCGCCTCTCTCTTTCTAACTCTTTCACCTTTTCACCGATCGCCCTTTCCTCACATTTTCTATTTCTATTTCACATTTTCAAGAAAATTTAAAATTTAGTTTTTAGAGAGCATTCGTCGGGCTGTTATAGTAAAAGATATGGATAAAAATATTCAATTGTTTTTTTCTCTTCAGTCAATCAGCAGATGGTAAATAATGATAGGGATTAGAGTGGTGGTTGAAGTGTTTCTCTCTTTCTCTAGCTCCATTTTCGTCTATCTCTTTCTAACTCTTTCACTTTTTCACCGATCGCCCTTTCCTCACATTTTCTATCTATAATGCTCCCTTCGCCACTCTCTCTCCTTCTTCCCTCTCTCAACCAGCCCACTCCTCTTCCCCTCCCGTTCTCTCACCTCCCTCCTTGCCCTTAGATCCTTCATTCCCACTGCTCCCTCCTTCTGTTCTCTGTCAGACCGCCTTTTTCTTTCGTTTTCAATTTTATTTAAGTAGTTAAGTATATAACAAATAAGTAGTTAAGTTTTAATAGTTAATTATCGTAATTAAGAAAGAGAAGGTGGGATGATGGATGGTAGAGGGACAGATGGAATGAGAATATTTGAGGGGAAAGAGTGGGGGCGAGGAAACGACAGTGAGAGACGAGAGGAAGGTGGAGAAAAGGAAAAGGGAGAAAGGGAGCAAAGGAAGCATAAAATGTTTGGAGAAGTGGGGAAAGGAATACGGCGGAAAAGCTGAGGGGAAGAAAAAGAGGTAGGAAAAAGTAGAGAGCTGGAGATTAAGAAAGAGCCTTCGCTCATCGATCAAATATCAGCATCATTGGGAATGAAGCTGAATGGGTGAAATAGGAAACAGAAATCTGCAATGGGGAAAATTGCCCATCTTGTTCATTACTGTTATTTCTGACCTAAAACGTGTTTCAGAATTTCTTGAATATATGAAAAAAAAAAAAAAATGAAAGAGTGAATATAATAGTCCAACGTTGTTCTCTAAAGAAAAAAAAAAAAATTGTTGGATAAACAAATTTAAAGAGAAAAATTCATGCTATTTTTACACCAATATAAATATTTATGATTTAAAGTAACGAATATAAATTGAAAAATCTTTCAGAAAGAAGTAACATGGTTTATATGTGTACAGTGGGTATGCTTATACATTTCCGGTCATGTAGACTATAGATATCTTTCTAAAAAATCAGAATAAAAAATTCCAAAAGTTCTTATTGTATCTTTTTTATATCTAATCGATTTCAATTAAAGCACATTTTTTTTCAAACAATGGTTTAGATATATATATATATAATAATTTTAAATGGGTACAGTGAATATATAACTTTCAGGGGTCCCAGCGCTGCGCCAGAAATGGCCCATTGCTACCACTTAATTTTAATAGTATTTTTTTTACTTATTTAATGACAGAATTTATGACATTTAAATAAGGACAAGAATGCTAATAAAATTTAGTGGTAGCAATCGGCCATTTCTGGCGCAGCGCTGGGACCCCTGAACTTTACGAATAGTACGAAACTATAATGAATGCTTTATGTCTTTCGTTAATTGAAAGAAAACATTTTAGAGAATGTGAAGTTTAGGTCTAATTACAGAAAATCATCGAAAGCACCAAAATCTCCCATTTTTGAGACATATATATATATATATGCGTGTGTGTGTGTGTGCATATTTAATTATTTCGTACTTTTATATTAGACGGACGCCTGTGATCTCCAATTTTTTTTTTAACTCCTTAATCTCTTTTTTTTCTCGCCGAACTTATAACATTATCCAATGTTTAAACATTTCAATGACAACTATATCTCTCTGCGAATGAATAAGTTAATGTATTTTATATTGTAAAATCATGTCCCACTTGCCCCATTGGAGTTATGAATAAAGTGGAGGAGACATATAGTGTATTGTCTACCAGTTGCAAGTGAAGTAACTGAGAAGGTTGTCACAAGGTGACGGCTGTTTTTTTTTAATCGGAAGCACACGTTCTGAATACCGCCGTGGCAAACTTCCACCAGTAAATTTTAATTGAAAATTTCTTCTTATTTAAGCTTCTTATTCTTAGAAAATTTCTCTCATAAGCATGGTAAAATTTTTCTATTGTTTTTTACTGGTGGAAGTTTGGCCAGGTATTATAGTCTTTCTCACTGATATCGACAGGAGGTTGTTTAGGTTGACACAATATGGGTAAAACGCTGGTCCTGGCGACCGCCTAACTTCCACCAGTAAAAATGAATAGCTGTTTTTGCCATTATTTATCACTAAAAGTTTTCATTAATAAGGCATTTTAATATGGAGAATTTGGCTATTAAAATTTTCTGGTGTCAGTTTGATCTTGTGGTAATCAACCCCTGTGAAAACGGTTATAGTTGAAGCTTCGCTATTTTAAGGATATGTCCTTTTTATTAATAGTTCCACAATTGCCCCCGTGACCTTACCCCTAAACAGAACAAGACTGGGTGAGCGCAAGTCTTGAAAAAGACTCTTCGCAACACCATACCGGGGTCACAACAACTGAGAACAGGCATTTTGGCGGTAAAAAAACATATCCTGAAGATACTTGATTAAGGATACTGGTAGGAACAATAAAATTATTCCTATATGCTGCGACCCCTGAGTATAACGTATAATAATTGTTCAAATATTCTAATATATTCTAATATATTAATATATATATATTATTATATAATAGAATTAGAATATTATACGTAATTTAAGTAGCTCAGTTACACACCAATAATTACGAAGTACAGTATATTGCTTTGCATTTAATTCGGAATTGCAGTTATCAGTCAATAGATCGGTTTCAACCACGTGACCACAAGCCTCCAATTTTCACTTAACCAACCAAAATCACCTATGTTATCGTTCAACCAATCAAAGTAAAAAAAAAAAAAAAAAAATCACTGAGCAAACAAAATGTCCTGGTTGTCAGTTGGTTGCTAGGATGTGACGTCAGTTGAAACTGATCTATAAAAAAAGCACAGCACAATAGGACATTCATATACAAAAATGGACCAACATACATATTTTTTATCAGTTAACTTCAAATATCAAATTTAGATCATCTCTAACGTCAAGAAACTGAAGTGTGTAAAAAAAAAAAGCGTAACAGCCCTTCTGTTGTGTGAGCAAAGAAAACATTGAATCCATATAAATTTAACAAAAATTCGATGAGATTCTCATAGATGCCGAGATATAGCTATCATGGAAATCGTGATCGTCATAACTGCACAGCAGGGCCACCTTTTCATTATACGCCCAAACTTAATCAATACCAACTTTTTTTGAAAATATAACTAAATGCGAAGTATGATTAATTCAATATCGGAGATTTCCAGATATAGCTATCACAGAAATCGCCAAAGACTGCACAACCAGTTGAGTAATACACACCAAATCTAATCAGTACCAACTTATGCCAAAATATAACTAACAAGGGAACCACTTTAGGTGTTGCTCGCACCTAGAATCGAGACCTGATGCATTTTTTAGCCCTATGCATAAAAATTAGAGAACCGATAAAAATTCTTTGTTAAAATCATATTTTATATATTTTTTTATATTTATAATTTTTCATTATTGCATTTTTATTTGTTAATTTTACACCAAAAGAGAGTTAAGTCGCCAGATATGGCACTTCAAAATTTTCACTAGCTTTATACTTGTAATAGATTTACGTCCAAACCATTACAACATGGTGCGTAGCGAAAATACTGAGCTAGGGTTGCCGGAAAACTGTACGGGACGAAAAAGACGCCAATCTTTCCCCGCCAAATATGTAAATATAATATTGTATTTTTTTTTTTTTTTTTATCAAATTCGTAGGTTCTTGAAGGAATTTTAAAATTTTTTTCAACATTTTATAGTTTTTATTGACTAATTTATATTTTTAATTATTTTTTTTTAAACTTTCACTTTAACAGCCCGAAAAGTGGTCTCGAAAATTGCATTTTCAGAAAGTTAATCTGCTGTAAAATCAAAAAATATCATTTTAACAAAAAAATTTTATCGATTCCCAAACTTCCTAATATAGAGCTTTAAAATGCACCAGGTTTCAATATTATTTGCGAGCAACACCTAAAGTGGTTCCCTTGTAAGTATGAAGTTTGATTAATTCCGCCTAATAGAGATCTGAAGAAAACGTGAAGAACACAGCACAGCAGCGCCACCTTTTGGGCATATACACCGAATCTTAATCAGCTGCAATGAATGTCAAGGTCTATCAGAATACGAAGTTTTATTAAATTCCCTGCATTAATTCTTGAGATAGAGAGGCTACAAAATTTGTGTCACAAAAAGACAGACGCACATTTTGCAAAGTTAGTCAAATCACTTTCAAAGCATCCCAAAAAGTATAAAACAATTACAAAACAAAAGTAAAACAGTTCCCAGATTCCTGTGCTTTCTTCTTATGCATAGAATAATATATTAAACTAGAGGGGTCTACCCCCTAGTTTAATGCACGTTTAATACGTTAATATGTGTTTAATATACGTTTAATTCTCTACGTTCGCCAACCACTGTTCACACACCACAGACTCTAAAAACACACGGCTTTAAAAATATTACGAAAGATTGAATTATAATTAAAAAAAAAAGTGAGACCTCCCTGTAAACGGGTTTCCGTTCATGTCTCTTTTATTGGGAGATTTAAGGCCGAATCAGCTGCTGTTAAGACATCTGGTGGCTGTTTTCATGTTTGATAAAGAAGATCAGTTAAACATTTGAAAATATGTTAATATAAAATTAAATAAGTTAACATCGTCTTTGCCTTCCGTATTTATAACAACGGTATAAGAAAATTGTTTTAAAGAAGACATTTTAAATGTATTGTTTCTAATGAGTCGGAATTTTCACCAAAGTTCTCTTTCTCCTTTTAAGAGGCTCAAGCAAAATGACCAGTTCGCTAATGCTATCCTATGGAAGAAATTTATAAAGATATCTCGGTTGCTTTTCAATATTTTTAAATGATTTTTTGTTGTATTGGATAGCTGAGACCGATCTGTACGAAGGACGTTTTTTACTTTTTCCTTGCTTACAGATATATTTAATGAGGACACTTTCATTTTCGGAACCGATTTGGAAAGTGAAAGCGTCCTCACAAAAAGAAAAAAAAATCTGCAGTCAAAATAGAAAAAGTAAAAGACGGTCTTTGTACAGATCGATCTCAGCTATCCAATACAAAAAAAATCATTTAAAAATATTGAAATGCAATCGAGAAATTTTTATAAATTTCTTCCATACGAATAGCATTAGCGAATGGTCTTTTCACTTGACTGAAGTAACCTCTTAACTGCTATCTAGCGAAACCACATACACTTCTAGTTTTCATATCTCACTGTTCGAAAATTATCAGAACTTACTTTATTCATAATTTCATGAAGTCAATTACTTTTGAGGAATCCTACGATTTCAGCATTTGCGCTTGCGTGAAAAGTAGGGATTCAGCCTTTGTCAACGCTTAGGACAGAATGTTTATTAATTTTTAAGAAACAAGCATATGCTCACAGGCATGACTAAAAACGATAGATACAATTGTTCTAAGCACATACCACACACGAACTAGGCAGAATAATAAAATTATTTATATTTTCATTCCTTTAAATTAATCTTTTATAATTTATTGTTCTTAGTTAATATCTATACTTCTGGCCAATATTACTCTTCCGTCACTTTTATACTCGTAGATTCTGTACGCCTTAGAGCGACTGTCGTATCCGACAAAAGTTCCTTTTTCCGCTCTATTATCTAATTTTCCTCTCTTTGATTTGTGTATGTAAGCGTATGCAGTACAGCCAAAAACTTTGAGATATTTCAAATTTGGTCTCCTATTCATCCATAATTCATAGGGTGTGGTGCTTACTGATTTTGAAGGTAGCCGGTTCTGTAAGTGATTCGCGGTACATATGGCTTCCCCCCATAATTTGTGCGGGAGATTTGCTTCATTTAGCATACCATATCAAGTAGGGACCTATTCTTACGCTCTGCGACACCGTTTGGGCTTGGGTTAAATGGTACGGTAAGCTGATGATGAATCCCATTTTCTTTTAGATATTTTTCTATTTCGTTAGCCGTATATTCACCACCGTTGTCCGATCTGATCTCAGTAGGCATTTTTCCGAATTTGTTTTTCACCATTGAGACGTATTCTTTCAATTTTTCTGAAGCCTCACTTTTATTTGCCATTAAATAAATTACACAAAATCGCGTATAATCATCGATAAAAGTGACGAAGTATTTTTCCCCCAATTGTGGGTGTATTTGTAGGGCCGCATACATCAGTATGGACTAACTCGAGCCTTTTTGTAGTTCTATATGCACCTGATTTGGGAAATGGGGTCTCGCTGATTTTGGACTTGATGCATACCTCACATTTAGCATTACGTTTGCAGTTGTTGATTTTAATTCCCTCAACTAAGTCCTTTGATAACATGGACTTTATTGTGTCGTAGCTCCTATGCCCCATTCGCCTATGCCACAAATCTATGCAATTTGCATTTGAGCAGTTGTAGGTGACATTTGCATAGTGCTTGTGATTTTCATCTTTACTAATATGTATTTCGTACAGATTGTTTTTAAGTTTACCTTGAAGTATAACGTCGCCTTCGTGAATTATATCACATTTATCTTTTTCAAATTTGACTTTGCAACCGTTTTTAGTTGCCCTACTCACTGACAGCAGGTTAGTTTCTATGTCAGGAACGTATAGTACGTCACGCAATATAACTTGTTTGTTTTTATTTTCGGTATGAATTATTACCTCTCCAGATCCATATGAAATCAGTTTATTACCATTAGCGACTGTGACGTTTGTTTCATTATTATTTGTAATTTTGGTAAAAAATTCCTTTGAATTTACTATGTGACTGGAACTGCCACTGTCCACTATAAAAGTGCCTTTATTTTCGGACTCTTCGGTTAGTAAAGCGACACTGTTGTTTTCATTTACTGTCTTTTCTTTCTTCAGGTTCCGCATTTTTATGTAAATTATTTTCTTCATAAACTAGTGATGTTGAATTGTTTTTATTTTTATAGTGTCTGTTATTAGTGTAACTGTTGTTGTTTTTCGTTTTTAGAAACCAGCAGTCTTTATTTGAGTGGTTTTTCATTTTACAGTGTGAGCAGTACTTATTGCTATCTCTTTTCTGTTCTGAATGATTAAATTTACCTTGAGTTTTATAGGCTTTATTGCTGTTTTCGGAATTTTCACTATTATCTACTCACCGAGTATATTCGTCCGTAAGCTTGCTTTTTATAAATTGTACGGTTAACTCAGCTTCATCTCTGGCCTCCAGGGCAGTAACTAGTGTATCGTAGGACGGTGGCAACGAGCACAGCAGCAGTGCTGAAATGTGCGAGTAAGTTATGTTTTCACCTATGGCTGACAGTTTATTCACTATCTCTAAAATTTTAGTAATGTGGGCTGTCATATTGCCACCTTCAGTTAATTTTTTACTGTATAGTTTTCGTAGCAAGTACAGCTTACTAGAGAGATTAGATCTCTCATGTATTTGTTTGAGTGCGTCCCATGTTTGCCTAGCTGTATTTAAATTTTTGACATGCACTATTTGACTGTCGTCAATGGACAAATTTATTAAAGCCCTTGCTTTTCTGTCTTTCTTGGTCCAAGCATCGTTCAATGGAGTGGGGGCCTCTTGCGTAATAACTTCAATAAGTTCATCTCGAATTAATAGCATTTCGACCTTGAACCGCCAATTTGTATAATTGTTGGCGTTCAATTTTTCAATGGTCTATCTTTTGTAGAAGAAGCCATAATGTTGCTAAGATTCGTTTTATTTTTTCTAATAAATTACCCTATCGGATTACCAGATTTGTATTCTTATTTTTTCAGTGATGATGTTTTTATTGAGAATTTTTTTTTTCAGTCTCATAATCAATTTGTTAGCAATATTTAATCTTTGCTATCATAAAATTTGCGTGATGTTCGTTTTTATCCTCAAAAATTAATTATCTATTTCTCAATATAAAAAACATAGATAAGATAAATTGGGCTTACCTTATATTTATGTATATCCGTTTATCATCTGGTAATTTTCCTCCGGAAAGGGTAAATGCGTCTACATGTTCTTCCTGTATTTCTGATTTAATCCATATATGTGACTGATGGTCTGAACTTCGTGTTGTTTAAAAAGACGTATATTTTTGTATGACTTGTGAACTTACGTTTGTGCCGAAACTTATAAATAGAAAAGTAAAATTAAATTTTAATAAGAGCTTTAAGATACACATCTCTCAGTTTGAGAGTTTTAGTTACACGTAAAAGTAGAGAAAAAAATACATGTATAAAATATTATTAACAATAAAGAACAGGAAATTAATGCCATAAATCAGCATAACAAATAATTTGTATCAATATTTATATTTATGGTATTTTAAAATTAGAGTTAATAAATGTCTTATAGTTCTTGAGTATTGCAAAATGTTTATAATAAAATATCTGCTTACGATTGTGCAATCACTTTTCAATTTCACTTCCTTCTTTCAGATCATAAACACTTTCGATAATTACTTTTATAAATTACATTTGACGCATGAGAAACAATTTACTTCGCTTAATTATTTTAATGTCCTTGTTTGGAGATTATATTTCACAATATCTGTCAACAAATACCATACTCGGTGCTTTTTAAAATACAATTTTTTTAGTCTCAGATCTTGCCAACTTATAAAATGTCAAAATACTTTTTCATTACATAAGAATATTTAATTGTTATTACAAAAGCGTTTCAAATTACAGGCCATCATTGTTGTTGCAAAAATATCTCATTATTGAAGAAAAATTAAAAAATATTTTAAAAACAGGTTACAACAATGTATTTAAATCAACAATAGAAATATCAATAACTCCTTTTCATCATTCACCAAAAAATAATCTTACATATAGCTTGAAAACAAAGGGGTTTTAGATTATAATAAAAAAAAAAATGCTTTCTCAATATTCAAAGGAGGATACAAATCATTCTTCAGACGAAGAGTTTACAGTTCTGGATGAAAGAGATCCCAGATGTACAGTTATTTATACTCATCCACAATTTCAACAAATTTTCCAAAGCCCAGACACCAAGTATACATTAATCGAAAATATCTATCAAAAAGAAGAACAAAAAGATAAAGAAAAAATTCCAGACAAGTTCAAGGCTGGAGTGGCAATGGGTGAAGAAATTAGCACAACAAACAATACAGTTCTTAAAAGTCTCAAGACAGGATGCGTTTCGAAAGAAGCCCATAAAGTTAAAAGCAACAGATTCTCCTCAGCCATGCAGTTCATGCAAAGAGTGTTCAAGATTCAGACATTCAAAAAAGGATCGAGGAAAGTTAAAATTTAGTTTCTAGAGAGCATTCGTCGGGCTGTTATAGTAAAAGATATGGATAAAAATGTTCAATTGTTTTTTTCTCTTCAGTCAATCAGCAGATGACAAATAATGATTGGGTTTAGAGTGGTGGTTGAAGAGTTTCTCTCTTTCTCCAGTTTTATTTTCGCCTCTCTCTTTCTAACTCTCACTTTTGTCACCTATCGTCCTTTCTTCACATTTTCTATCTATAATGCCCCCTTCGCTACTCTCTCCCCTTCTTCCCTCTCTCAGATGTGCCCCATCCTCTTCCGCTCCCGTTCTCTCAGCTCCCTCCTTCCCCTTAGATCCTTCACTCCCTCTGCTCCACCCTTCTGCTGTCTGTCAGGCCGCCTTTTTCTTTCGTTTTCTTTTTTTTTCTTAAGTAGTTAAGTATATAACAAATAAGTAGTTAAGTTTTAATAGTTAATTATCTTAATTAAGAAAGAGAAGGTGGGATGATGGATGGTAGAGGGACAGTTGGAATGACAAGATTTGAGGGGAAAGAGTGGGGGTGAGGAAACGAGAGGGAGAAGAGAGAGGAAGGTGGAGAAAAGGAAAAAGGAGAAAGGGGAGCAAAGGAGACATGACATGTTTGGAGAAGTGGGGAAAGGATAACGGCGGAAAAGGTGAAGGGAAGCGAGAGGGGGTGGGGAAGTAGAGAGCTTGAGACGGAGAAAGAGGCTTCGCTCATCGATAAAAATTTATTATCATTTGGAATGAAGCTGAATGTTTAAAGAAATAAACAAAAATCTGCAATGGGAAAAGTTGCCCATCTTATTATTATTCAAACCTCTGACCTAATATATGTATATTTCAGCATTTCTTAAAAATGCAAAAAAAAAAAAAAAAAAAAAAAAAAATGAATGAATGAATGTAATAGTCCGACGATGCTCTCTTATAAAAAAAATATCTTGTTGGTTAAACAAATTCAACCTGGAAAAATTAAGTAAAATACAATTTACATGAAGCAACGTCACAAGATTAAAGAAATTCACGCTATTTTTACACCAATAAAAACAATTATGATTCGATGTAATGAAGTTAAACTGAAAAATCTTTCAGAGAGAAGTAATAATGTTTATATGTGTAGAAAAACCAATTTGATACTTTTTCGGTCAGATGGACTATGAAAATCTTTCTTACAAACCAGAATAAAAAATACCAGAGGTTCTTATTGCATCTTTTTTATTTGTAATCGATTTCAATTAAAACACATTTTTTTCAAAGCGTGGTTTTAAATATATATAATAATTTAAAATTGGTACAGTGAATATACAGTAAACTCTGTTAAGGCGGAATCGATCGGGACCGAGAAAATTTTCCGTAGTAGCCAATATTCCGCCTTAGACAAATTTTATTCTATGTCTATGGATTCACAGGGACTTGAAAATCTTTCCGAGTTAAACAGATTTCCGTCTTACACAGAGTCCGCCTTACAGAGAGTTAGCTGTATATATTTACGAATAGTGCGAAACTATAATGTATGCGTTATTTTTTCGTTAATTGAAAGGAAAAATTTGGTGGAACGTGAAGTTATAATAACAAAAAAAAAATCATCGAAAGCCCAAAATCTTCCACTTTTGGGATATATATATATGTGTGTGTGTGTCTATTATACATATTTATTTATTTCATATTTTTATGTTAGACGGGAACCGCTGATCTCCACAAGTTTTTAATCTTGTTAATATTTTTTTTCTAGCAGAACTTATATCGTTAGCCAATGCTTAAACATTTCAGTGGCAGCTATATCCCTCTGCGAATAAATAAGTTTAAATATTTTGTTAAAAAATAATTAAGATTATTTATAAAAAGTTTGATAATTTATATTTTAGTAATTAAAAAAAATAATCTAAAAAATAATGTGAAAATACAAACATATCAGTACAAATAAAGGCACCGGTCAAATAAGGGCCTGATTACCAAGTGGGAAAATTTCTATCTGTTCATTTTTGTCTTATTTAAACGCTTTATTCAAGCAGTATTTCTGACAGAAATAAGGCACCATTTTCTATTCATTTTTGTTGGTGGAAGTTTCTCCCAAGAGTAATCAGGCCTTTCGTCAAAAGACCGGTTGTTCGTATATTTAGTGGTAATATCTCTATAACATTCTGATTACCGAATAGATAAGAAGCACGTACTTCCATAAGAAAATTTTAAAAGGGCCCGAATTGAGAAAACAACGGGCCCCAAATTTTACATTGAATTTTTTCATTCCAAAATTCTAATTTCTTTTAAAATTATTAACCCATTAATATATATATATATATATATATATATATTAAAAAGTGTTACATAAAAATATATTTCATCGCAAATTATTTTTTAACAATAGATCAATTTGAACCACATGATCACAATTTCTCAGTTTGTCCAACGAACCAGAGTCATCAGCGGGTCAGACAATATTATCGTCCAACCAGTCAAAATCGTATGCAGTATCGTATGCAGTAATTTGAACAGTATTTGTAGCATTGGTGAGTGTTCGGGTATGTCAAATTTAGAAAACTCTTCTCGGATAAAAGATGACTCCGAAATGACAATGTGCTTCTCATAGCTTCAGAGACTAACCTGGCTCTGACCACGATCCATGTATATAAACTCTTAAATAAAATTCAAACACCGAATAACTGTTAAGACAGTTAATAAAACCCTTATCTATTATATTTTATTAGCTATAATTTTAAAATGTGATTTTGTTAAATTTAGTATTTCTATACAATTAGCATTTATCTGTAAAGTTGTGGGTATGAACCAAAGGTTTTTTATATTGGGAAACTTTACATGACTATTTAATACTAAAATATGCATAGGTTACATTTGCGCTATTTTAGTATTATCTGACAAAAATTATGTTAGATAATTTATACACATGTATGATATACTAAATCATGTGAAATACTACAAGTATAAATATCTTATGCATGTTACAGTACCAGGCCCGTAGCTAGGTGGGGGCCAGGTCGGGCAAAGCCCGACCTGTGAAAGTTTTTGCCCGACCTAGTGCGAGACTGTGAATTCCGATCACAACAACATTAAATTTATAATTTTTACCCTCCTACTTTTATGCAACCTAGCATAAAACTTGACATTTCGATCACTTTATCACCCACTATTTCACTTTAAACAACTTTTATGTAATACAACATTATTAAATTTCCATTTTTATTCTCTTTCATGCCAGACCTAACCAAAAAAAAACACCTCGCACCTAACCCTCTACCCCTCAATTTCGTTATTAAACTGGAAACAAAAATTTCATCTATAAACCTTTTCTCTCTCTCTTTGACAGAAATATCGGAGATTACGACATTGGGCATTCCTCGCTTTTTTGCTTTGTAGAAATTATTCCATACTGCTGTATTAGCTTATATCCATAAAGCTTCCATTCTTTGTACAATTGTCACTATACAAAATTTATTGCAACAAGTCGGTGTTGAAACGAAAGACTTGTGAAATTAAAAGTGAAACAACCTACAATAATGTTTCCTTAATTTGAATTTGCTGTACATGATAGTTAGCTGCTTCTTTCATGGAAACTTGGTTCGATTCCATGAAACAGCAACTATCAAGCGTTGGGATTTTTTCTTTCTCTTTTGTAATTTTTACCCGTTCCACTCCTCTGAAATTTATAAAATTTGCACTTCTAAAATAAGCCAATCATTATTTCCATTTAAATAGTATGATATGTCGGGTAGGATTTTTCAAATCCAAATTGGTTATTTACTTGTACATTCATAAAGTCATTTTTCTTTTTAAAAAAAAATCTATAGGTTCTCTTAATTAGGAACAAAGAAATTGAATAGCGTTTTGCACTTTCTCGTAAAAGCAAATAAGTTTTCCGAAAATGTCGTCAAAGCTGCCGTTATAAACCAATGTTTTGGTAAAGGCCATCATAAGATAAAAATCGATTACAACTTATCGAAAAGTGAAAAAGGAATCACTTCAGTAGTAATGCCTGCAAAATATTTTTTTGTGTATAATTATGATACTGAGAATTTGTAAAAAAATTCATATTGCTGAGTCTGAAAAATATTAAGTAGATATAGACGTGTATACATTTGTTCCGCGCTAGAATTTAAAACTAATAAACACTATTTATACTGTTTGTTTAGCATCGAAAAGTATGTGCAAATATCAAATATTTTTTAAATATATATATACGTACAAAATAGCTTTACTTCCCTTCATACATGAATTTCCAAACTCCTTATTGATATACTAAATAATCGAATAGAATTTTCATTATCTTAGATGATGACTTCTTGAGCGAAGTCGATTTCTCCTTGATGACTAAATTACATTCTCACGCACACAATTGTGTCGGTCAGGTCCTAAAGGGTTAGAAGAACCCTTTTCTACTTAAGGGGATTCTTCGCGCACTCGAAAACACCCGCTCCGTAATGTTTCGAAACTCGAAGCACCTTTTTAAAAAAAATCTGCAACCAAAATCGAAAAAGTAAAAAAGAGTCATATTAACTCCTTAATTCTCGCTCCCGTCATATTCACGGGCTGTATCTTTTACTCAGATTGCTTGATTCCCACCAGTTTTATAAAATAGTGAAATTGGCTATATTTTAGTATCGTTTTTCCGGTCATTAAATAAGGTGAATATTTCTTTTTCATAAAAGTGGTGCCAATAAGCAATTTGAATTTTTAAACCGTAATTTAATTCGAGCGTTAAGGGGTTAAAGATCGACCTCATCTAGCCTATGCAAAAAAAAAAAAAAAATCGTTTAAAAATATTCAAATTGAAACGAGAAATTCAAAAATAACCTGCCCATAGGATTAACATTACGGAGCAGGTGTTTTCGAGTGCGCGAAGAATCCCCTTAAGGCTGTTTAGTGACTTTCTAGCATATCACTGGACCACCTGTGGCATTATCCTTCCTCTGAAATATTCTTTAAACTGCTCTGCTTAAGGGATTATTATTATTTTTTTAATAAAGAGGTAGTGTGGCATGTTTTCTAAAAGTTAGTTTTGACAATTTTACAATGGGACGATATAGATGCAATTTGTCATTCCTGTGATTATGACGACTGCGGGCCTGTGTTTGTGCAGAGCCGCCCTGAAAGCTTTTGTGTCCCTGTCAGAGATTTCGATGAATAGATTTAAGGATTCTTAAAACTCCGCTTCTGAAAATAATGCGTTACAGTTTTAGCTCAATCGCTGTGGATTTTAGTTGCTAATCGGTTTTTGGTGAGTGTGAAAGAAAGGGGATTCTCCTTTTAAAGCTTAGTGCAATACTCGTTACTTGTTCTTTCCATTTTATTATTTTTTTAACATCTCTTTATTGTATGATGTATACATAATGAATCATAAGAAATTATACCTGAGAATACTATACATAATAAATTATACCTGAATGCATCGATAACAGTATGCGTGAGTGTGTCGACAGTGTTCTCAAGAGACCGCTGGATGTAGACCTACGGAATTTGGTAAGAAGATACCTCTATGTATGAAGTTTGGCATCTCGAAGCACGGTTTTTGATTTTGTGGTGAGATTTCGTTTTTTCATTTTTTATACGATCGCTTTTTCACGTTTCGAAGAGATTTTTCTACATTATTAAAAGAAATATGACTTCATTTTTTTTAACCCAATATCATAATTCTTATCCCCTTTTTAATAAAGTTTATTCGGAATTCGCACAGCAATTTCTGAATTTTTCGCGAATTTTTTTATTCGATTTTTAATGTTTTTTTCAATTTGCTTAGAAAATGCAATATTTTTCCAATGAAAAAGCCGAAAACTGTATAGATTTTGACCCTAAGCTAGGAGCGAGTGTAGCTTTGAAGAATGAAAATAATGATAGGGTTGCCAGAAAATCCAGGTTCCTAGAATGAATAAGACAGTCAGAGATTTTCAGACACATTAAGAAAACTGGGGTACGGATTAGAAAATTGGCACATATACACAAAATAATATATTTCAGAAATTCGAAAAATCTAATAAAATCCAGCAGTAACATTTTATTTTATCAAAAAACTGATTTTTATACGAAAAAATAAATGGTTCGGGTTCATTTTTAAAAGGATTTCTATTTAAAATTTTTAGCAATATGAATTTGGTTTCAAACTTTTAGACTAGTTTAGTCGATTCTTTATAGGCGATTTTTAATGCGGTTTTCAATGCAATTTTTAGTGAGGTTTTTCGAATTCGGTGACGATTTTTTGGCATTCGGAAAAGAAATATCATTTTAAACTTTTAACCTAATACATTAAATTTTCTCCTGTGCGGTTTTTGAGATCGTTCTATCGTGATTTTTAGTGTCTTTTAACTTTTCCGGGCATTTTTTAGACGTTCATTTCAAACTTTTATCCTAATATGAATTTTTCCCTCGTCATTTTTGAAGTTTTCCGATTTTTACGTTTCTTTGCGATCCATGGCGATTTTTTGGCCTAATAATTATAGTAAAATTCTGTTCTCTTTTCAACAAAATTTTTACTGATTTCGCATAGAAATTTTCGAATTTTTCCTGAATTTGTTAATATTAGTTCTTTTTTGCATTCTCCAGATAAAGTTCTAATTTCGTAGAAGAAATCCTGCTTTCAGCCCAAAATTTAATTTTTAACCTCTGCGATTTTATTAGTGATTTTTCGCGATTAGCAGTGATTTTTCCATATTAGTAAAAGGAATTTGGTTTCAATCTTCTAGCCTAATATAGTTTTTCTTTTTCTCTTCTTAATTAAGTTTATTCGGAATTCATGTAGGTATTTTTAAAGTTTGAATGGTTTTTCTTTTTAGATTTTTGGAATTTTTTCGTGCCATTTTTTGACGGACCCAGGCAGTGCCGGGCGTGTCAGCTAGTTATTAACATAAACAAACATAAAACATGCGTATATTTAAATTATTTAATTAAAAGAAAAACAACTTATTTGCATTATATCAAATATTTTATTTATATTTGCTATATTTTTATTGTGTCTTGGAAGGAACTTTAAAATTTTCATCCTGGATTTTGAAAGATCTTATGCTTTAAATGAAAAAAATTATACCCTATTACATATGCAGTACATATTTTTGAAGAACTACAGATAAGAGACAGAAAAAATTAAAGAAATGATCTGCCCCTCCTGGAAAAATATTTGCCCTACCTGGAAGTATGTTCTGGCTACGGGCCTGTACAGTACATGGAGCAATTTGTTACATTAACATAATAATCTTAGTATCTCACGCAGTTATAAAAATGTTTAACGTGAAATATAGGAAAGCGGACTGCCAACATTTTGCTTCTATAATCAAAGTAAGTACAGGGTGATTTTTTTTAAAGTCGTGAAAGTAAAACCCTATAACAAAAGAACCACTGATCCAAATGACCTGAAATTTCACCAGTAGGCTCCCAAAGCAATGGGAATTTTTTAGCCGTGGTTAAAAAAAAACTTAAAATCGCACCGACAGATGGCGCTGTAAGTTAACAGAAACAAAGAATATCGCCCGTGGGGGAAAAACAATGGACGGTACTTCAAGAAAAAGAAAACTTTATTATGCATATCAAAAACATACAAAATGCAGTAATTGGGTAAAGACACTACGGACACCTTCGCAGAAACAGAACTAAATAAAAATATGGAGCAAAGCATTCATATGGAACTGCACGACTAACACAAGAGATTTTCAATGTGCTGTCCCCCGTTTTCAGCTACGAATTGGAAACGTGAAACCGCATGTTCCACAACAAAGCAAAGAATATCCGGCTGGATGCTGTGGATCTGGTGCACAATGCGTGCTTTCAGGTCAGCTAAGTTCGTAGCACCATTACAATACACAGCATTCTTGAGTACCCCCAGAGCCAGAAATCGCAGAGATTGAGATCAGAATAATGAACACGAGGTGTGCGTGCTTCAGGTTTTTATTGCCACTGTGCGTGTGTCGTATGCAAGCTCGTCTCCCGACTTTACTGCATATACAGCGCCATCTGTCGGTGCGATTTTAAGTTTTTTTTTTTTAACCACGGCTAAAAAATTCCCATTGCTTTGGCAGCCTACTGGTGAAATTTCAGGTCATTTGGATCAATGGTTCTTTTGTTATAGGATTTTACTTTCACGACTTTAAAAAAAATCACCCTGCATATCCTTTAAATAAACGACTTTTACAAAATTATAACTTGTAAGTATCAGCATCTGAAGACAAAATTTGCTTTTTACATGTCTGTTTCATGCGGAAGTCTCTAATTTTATCAAAGTATGTTAAAAGTAAGCCTTCTATCTATTATATCTTTCTTTTAAACTCACCAATGATAAATAACTAACATTTAAATATAATACTTTTGAAATTTATAACATATCTCTGATTTGAAGATGCCACAGATTTATTCCTTGATAACGGAGTTCATTCACGAGATTAGAATCCCTTAATCCCTTTATCATTTGAAATATGTCCAACACCCTCACATTTCTCTTTTTTTTTTTTTTTTTTTTTTTTTTTTTGTAGAATTCATTTAAATTAGGATGTAATGTTATTTTTTTAATAAAACAAATCTTTCTATTGATATTCTCATGAAATGCAAGGGACTCGTGCGTCCTTTGTAATTCGTAATCAGGGCTATTATACCTCAGATGAATTAAATACCAAATTTTTAGTACATTAATATTTCTATTATTTAATGGTAAAAAACATTAATTTTAATAACAGTTACTTCATTGAAAAAAAATCTAGCTTTCAAATCCCCTTAGCTGTGATCCTTGATAGTAGAACCTTTAAATTTAAAAAAAAATGTTAATTTTATGAAAATTCCGCAAAACAAAATACAACAAATTTTCCAGTTTTTTAATTATTTTACTGATTATATCAAGAATGAGAATACATTATAACAGGTCAACACTAGATTTGTAATCGTGTTAAGATAAGTCTTTGTTTGTTAAATATACTTTATTTCATATTGCTTTATTGATGTCGAAGATAGAATTTTGTAATCAGAATGTTAAACAAGTTTTCAATGTACGGAATAGATGTTGGGAAAATGTCTTTCACTGGTACATGTATTTCGAAACTTTTCTATAGTATTCTACTCATTTACGCAGTGTGCTGACTTCATACTCATAAAGTAACTTTTACCTTTATCTTATGTAAGCTAGGTAAAAGTCCGGAAAGCTCAATAATTAGAGCTTTGGCAAGTCAATTCAATGTATCCAGGTTCCATTCTTCTTGCAACCACTAAATGATTATAAAATCATTTCATGCCAAAGTATTTAATATCAAAACATTCTCCATTCCTGTTCTTCTCCCATCTGTGCATATAACTCGCTATTAGACAAACCAGCTTCGAAATGGTACTTGTCATGTTTACTTGTAAAAAATGGGGAAGAATGTTGTCCATCTGTTTTCTTTAAAAGAAATTCTATTTACCGCCGTGCAAGAGGCAAGTGCAAGAAGGCAATATTACTGCTGAATGCTTTATCTAACTAAAAGCTATTATTAAATACTTTTAAATAGTAAGTATTTCTTTAAAGTGTTATTTGATACAGTTTTCACATATAATAGTGATATTTTATTAACTTCTCTTCATTTAAATCAATAAAGTATGCGAATAATATAATGTTTAACCATTGTGAAGAATTGCAAAAATAATTTTTAGACACTGAAAACGATATCATTTGGAGAAAAGGCATGTTCGAGGATTGATACCGTATGATATCGTAAGGGGGTCCAAAATTGCCAAAAGTTGATAACATTATACAGTGTGTCCACGTATAACCTGACTTACCTTTTTTTCGCAATCGTTGGTCCTAGATGCATACTTCCGATTACATAAATGTTTTAAATAAGGTAAAGAATTATTTTTAAAGCGATTTGGGTCACGGAAGACATTTATTAAAAAATTACGAAATTTAAATTTGTATACGGTCCCCCGGTTCTATAAGTTATATTTAGTAACATTTTCCTATTACACTGACAAGTAAGACAAAAGAAAGTTCTGTTCATATAACACTAAAATCGACCGAGTTATGAAACTTTAAAAATGCATGACTTATACCACTTTACTGTATCTGAACACAGATGAGTTCCGCCATGCATTGAGGGGTCATATACCAAGTGTAGGGCCTATATCCCAAGAGTAGATAATCGGCCGTCAAAAATCAACCAACCATATACCAAGTGCTTAAAGTATTTGAAGAACTTATTTTACGTGTATCTGGGCTTTGAAAAAAATCGTACAAGCATTACGATTGAGTTAACTTTTATTAAGTTTCAGATTGTTTTTTAACATGTTCAGATTTGTATTTTAACATGTTTTATTTTGTAAGGATGTGAGACTGTTTCTTTTCATAATTTCTTTTAACAAAAATTATAAGTGTTTATTTAACTTCAATGATCGTATGTTTTTCAAGTTCAAAATTTGTACTCGAACTTCAACTCACTTTCAAATATCTGATCGAGATTAAATTTTACATACTGACATAAATCCGATGACAATCCAATATTATGATTTTCGGTGGTTATCATTTATACTTATTTTACAGGATAACACAAAAAATTTCGGATAGATTACCGCCAAGAAGTTTAACTCCTTAATTCTCGCTCCCGTCATATTCACGGGCTGTGTCTTTTACTCAGATTGTTTGATTCCCACCAGTTTTATAAAATAGTGAAATTGGCTATATTTTAGTATCGTTTTACCTGTCATTAAATAAAGTGAATATTTCTTTCTCATAAAAGTGGTGCCAATAAGCAATTTGAACTTTTAAACCGTAATTTAATTTGAACGTTAAGGGATTAAGAAAAAAGTTTTAGATTAGATAACACAAGACTGCGATGATTGCGTTTTTTAACTTTTATGTATTTTTTAGCACTGAATCCGAAAATTTTCTTAATTTTTAACCATCATGTTAGGATTTTTCACAAATCATAAATTGTCAAAGTTAAAAAATAACAAAAATCGGATTCTATAAAATAGAGAAGATTTTTTAACTTTTAATAATTGATTTTTTATGCACTTTTTAGCACTGAATCTGAAAATGACCTTCATTTTTCCATCACGTTAGAAAATTTATTGCAAATCGTAAATGTCAAAGTTAAAATATAGCGAAAATGTGATACTTATAAAGCAAATATATAAAACTTTTTTTATTTAATTTTATTTAATGCAATAATTTATTCAGTTTTTTGGTTTATACTGGAATTCTTACAGCTAAACAGCTGGAGGGTCCGATGAAAGGGGGGAGGAGGTTCAATTTTAAGTTTGAAATTTACAATTTGCGGAAAATTCTGACATGATGGTTAAAAATGAAGATCATTTACGGATTCAGCGGTAAAAAATATATACAAATAAATTATTAAAAGTTAAAAACACAACAATGACATCTGTTTTATAGTATCAAATTTTCGCTATTTTTTCTTTTTTTAACTTTAAAATTTACGATTTGCAAAAAATCGTTACGTGATAGTAAAAAATGAAGGTAAATTTCGGATTCAGCAGTACAGAATACATAAGAATCAATTATCAAAAGCTAAAACTGTTAATTTTCATCATTTTATTTAACAAAAATTCTGTTTTTTTTTTTTTTTTTTTTCTTATATGTTTATTACAAATTGTATATTTTGCATTAATATGTCAGAATGATTAAAGATTTCAAATTTATATTGCAGTGTTAATTTTACTCTCAACCATTTTTTGAATATATCTGACGAAATTATATTTCTACTAAATTTGTGAATGACCCCTAAATTTGCTGCAAAAAATATGCTCCAATTTTAAACAGTTATTGCTCGGTCAATTTTAATCGTAGAATAACGGGACTTTTTTTGTCTTACTTGTCAATATAACAGGAAAATTTTACTAAATATAACTTATAGGACCGAAGGACCGTATAAAAATTTTAATTTCGTAATTTTTAAATAAATGTTTTTCTTGATCCAAATCGCTTTAAAAATAATTCTTTACCTTATTTAAATCATTTTTGTAATTGGAAGTATGCCTCTAGGACCAACGGTTGCGAAAATAAAGCTCGGTCAGGTTATACATGGACACCCTGTAACATGTACAGTAGGGTGGAACTTAAGTATATGGTGAAAAAAAAACTTTTTTGTTTTAATATGTAATTCCTCAAGGACGTCAAAGTTTTAAAATTTCAGTATAAAGTAACTTAAACAGCGTAGCTGTTAGCTCTTATCTGCCTAACTAACTCAAATATTACCCAGAAGTCGTCACGAGGAGATGGCTAAATATCGACTTCCATCCTCCTTACCTCCCTTTGTTCTGGATTAATTCAATTGGATATTCAACCAACTGGAGTCTTCTTAGGCAAACTTTGTCATTACATTGCGGGAATTCAACTTTCTCAAGATAAAGCCATCTCTTGCTTAATATCTAAAGACGGTTGAGGCAGCTCGCGAGACAATTTTGACATGCTGTTTGAAAATGACAAGGAAAATCTAAAATTCAGGTGTTTGTACTTTTTTTTTTTAAGTTCTTCATCCGATCAGTCCGTCAAGAGAGGATCCCATTTTTTTTATAGTCTATAATTTCAATATGTTCGCATTTTTTCAAGTTACTTTCCTATTGGTCCAGAAAATCCCGTAGTTTTTTCAGCAAGATGTTGAAATAAGTACATAAAAAAGTTCATTGGCATGTAATAAGCAAATTATCCATTGTAAAGTTTTTACAGTCTTACTTCCAATGTTTTGACAACTCCAGATTTGCGTCCTGCATTGACGGCATTTCTGTTTCACCCAAAAAATTCCAAACTTGAAATGTGCCGTATTATTATTTTGAAAATACACCAAAACTGCAGTGACTATATTAATATAAGACAACGATGTCAATGAAATATGACTAATATATTTTTATCCTGGTTTTTGAACTAAGACAATGTGTTCTTCTTTAATGATTTTTTGTTATACTTTTTTTTCCATTTGCCCCATTGTGTTATCCTTTCTGTCATCAAAATACAAACCTTCTAAAATTAAATCATTTCGTTTACCTTGTTCTTTCAAATACTTCCTTTTCTTTTTCTTTGTCTTCTGCAAGTCCTTTCAGTTACCTTTTCTTTATTATCATCAGAAATACCCATACATTCTAGGGTGCCATTTATAATAATATTTGCAGTTCTGTGTTCTGTCTAATACTCTGGTTCTTTCACTTTCTTGGTTGTCAAATTCAGGTTTAGAAGAGCTACCGATTGAACTATTTCCTTCCGAACTATTTTCTTCATTTGGTCAGTCATTCAATCAAAACATCACTTTTTTGTTTTAAAATAACTTTTTCTTTCCCTGATATTTCCTTTTCCAGTCTTGTTACACATTTTTTGTAGCTTTTATATCTATTGATGCTATTGCAATCACCCCATCTCTCTTTGGTCTTTGAGAAAATGACGTTCTTGTTCTGATACACGATAATATTTAGTGCATTTACACAAAGAAAAGTTTTTTGCACGATTACCTAACATTTTACAATTTTATATTGGATGTGGGATTATTCTTTCTAATCTTAATATTTTTTTGCAAGTTTTGTCATTTCTTATGATAGTCTAATCATTTTTTATGATTTGTGTATCAGAAACCGTTGGAATTGAAGGTCTCAGCAATACACTTTTAATTGTATCAACAACAGCCTTAGATATTTCAGAAACAGTATGTTCTAGATTCCAGCTGGCAAATTTTAAATTAAATTGAACTCATAAATAACATTTCATAACATCTTCATATGTTCGCCAAAGATGACAGTCTAATGTTAATTATTTTGGTTTGCGAAATACAAGACAATTCAACAATTTTCTAGATTTAGGCTCGTTAGCAGACATTGTCACATTTGACACCAATTGTTTCTCTCTATTCTAAAAAAAAAGTAACTACCACTGTCACCGCTGCCGGTTTTGAATTTTTTGTCACCGGAGGTCTTTCTTCGTTAATATTAAGAAAAATAATGCATACAAAAATATGAATTGGTAGTATTATACAGAAATGTTTGATAAACACGCTGATGCGGACAGTTTTCAAATCAAAGAATTATTTTAAGAGATATTTAATGCTAAAGTTGGACAAAATCGTTGCACTAAAAAAGTTTTATAGGAGCAAAAACTATTCATGGGAATTTAATCATTATTAGATCATTTTATACGTTTGAAATTCCCGGTGGGCAAGCTGTATTTATTTTTTTAATTTGACACATTTTTTGAGGTTTTATTTCTATTTTAAATTTAAGTTTTCAGCATTTTTACAGATATTTTTTACATATTTTAGAAAGTGATATTAATTTAAACTGTTGCCAACTGTATAAACAGCACAAACAATAATGTTTGCATAAAAAAATATATATATATTAAATAAATTGAAAATTTATTTACACGTGACTATTATAAACAGAAAAAAACATTTGGAATTAGAATTAAATAATTATGTACAAAAAGCAGGAACTTATTAAAAATTACGTCATAAAAACTATATTTACACGTGAATTTTAAGAGAGAAAGGAAATTGTAAAATAATAAATTCATTAACATGCATTAGAAGTCTTAAATAGGAGAAATTACGTCATATTTATGTTACATTACAGTTATTACATAAAATGAACACAAAATAATATTGCAAAACAGTTTAAATTTAGAAACTGCGCTAGACATTTATTTGATATTTTGAGAGGATACTTTTCAACTATTTTTGTTAGGAAAGCGCAAACAATATTTTATTTCTAACAAAAGTATTTTCACGTGAATATTAAAAAGAGAAAGAATAGTTTGGTCAAAATTACATCAGATTAAACACGATTAATTTAAAATGTCTTATTTAAAAGAACTTTCTTTTCGCTTTGTTAAAAAATCCTGGGAGACAAAGACTCTGTTTACTTAATTCCTTTTATATTAGCTTATTTTGAAATGTTTAACTTATTTTACTTAATCAAAGAAGATAAACAGCGATTGTATCTTTGGTATTTATAAAATCGACCAAAAATCTATCATTCTCCAAACTATCAATGTTGCACTAATTTATTTGTTCTTTCACTGTTTAAAATAAAAATTATGTCAATTTGTATAATTTGGCGAGTGGTTTGGCAATTTATATATTTTGGCGAAATTGGTCGACGAGATAATCAAGTAGTACCACAGCGGATTTGGCCTTAAAATTCTCCAATCAAAGAGAAATGAATAGAAATCCGTTTATAGGGAGATCGCCACTGTTTTTTAAATTTTAATTCAATCTTCTGAAATCTTTTTAAAGCCGATCAAATTAGCGTACTTTTAGAGTCTGCAGTGACTGAATGGGGGTTGACGAGCATAGCTCATAGGGGGCAGAGCCCCCTAGTGTTGAAAAATAATCTAAAAAACTGTTAACGCACGCTAAATTGGACTAACTTGTTATGATTCGCAGGCAAATGAATCAGACACAATGAAAGTCGACGCCCACTATGCTGATTTCTACAAAAGTCAAATAAAGTGAGACCATCGCTTCCATGACACTCAAACTAAATTATTCTCTTTACTACAGGACATTAACACTTGATTAATTTAATTT